>JABXJD010000057.1:1487500-1597500 GCA_013375575.1 Percina caprodes
AATTACTCCCAGAAATTTAAGTTATTTTACTTTTTCTATTTCAATGTAATTTAACATAAGTTTTTTGTCTACATTTGTTGCATGATTCCCAAAAATAAATTAAAAATAAATTTTGTTTTAGTTAAGTTCAGTGTTTATTTGCATCAAACCTGCGCTTCATATTTTTTAATTCACTTCCCACTGTATCCAAGCATTGTTCCAGATTTTACCCCAGAACAGTTTAGTGTCATCAGCAAATAAAATGCTTTTCATTGTTTGTGACACCTAACATACATTATTTATATACAAGTTGAACAACAATGGTCCCAACACTGACCCCTGGGGAGTCCACAGGTGATTTTCTTTAACTTCAATTAAAGGTTTTGCAATTCAACATGTTGATGTTGATTATGTAAGTAACTATTAAACCAAGAACGTGCAGTCCACCTAAATCCAAATTTGTGTAATTTCTTAAGCAATAAATTGTGGTCTACTGTATCAAATGCCTTCTTAAGATCCAAGAATATCCCCACTGCGTATTTTTCATGTTCTATTGCTGTTGTTATTTCTTCTACAAATTGAATAAGTGCATGTGAAGTTGTCCATTTGTTGTTGAGGCCTTGTAGAGAATATTTTTTCTAGTATTTTTATGAATTGGGAGAGCAGTGAAACAAGTCTATGGTATGAAAGTGTACTGTATGTTTATTACCAGCCTTGTATGTTGGTATCACCTTTGCTATTTTAGTTTTATCTGGAAAAACTCTAGATTTATGGATTACATAATGACAATTGAAGGAATCAACAATTAGGGTGTTTTTTTAAAATGGACTCTGGAACCTAAAAAGGTCTTAGGCAACTATTTGCATGTATGAACACACTCAAATGGTTGAGTCATGCTCACATGCTCATTCATTAAACAAGTAATTAAAACTGTAAAATAAACTAGTTGATAAAGATGATAAGAAGACAGATACTTTGATGAGGTAAAGTTTGGTTCAATGTTCTCAGGGGTTTTCACAGACACAATGTGCAGGCAGGCTAATTAATTATTATTCAAACCTTTGGCAACTTTAAAAATATGATTTCTAAATTATCACTTGTATTGGTCTTCACACTGATTTTATTGCAGTTTGTCCTTTATAACTGATGTGGATACTGATATAGAGTCCTAGAATCAGCAAAACTTGCTGACCTGTCTACCTAACTGTCTCTTTAACAGCATTCTGACATCGAGTTGTTCTCGAGTGAAGAAGACAGCAGTCTCTACTTCACCTACAGTGGAGGTTGCAATGAGCTGGAGGTCAATAACCTGCATTATGAGGTAACAGACAGCCACTCTGCTCTCATGCACATTTATCTTTTAACTGTTGCATATCTGTACTGCATATATGCATGTTTTATGTGCTCATTGTGTGTATTTGTGTGTGTGGTCCCAGGTGGACACAGCGGCTCAGATCCCCTGGTATGAGAGGTTATCAGAGTTCAAGTTGCCGTGGGAGATAAACGGAAACAAGCAGATAGCCATCAACAGGCTCAGTCTCCGAGTCCACAGCGGACAGATGCTGGCCGTCATTGGCAGCTCAGGTGATACACTCTCAAGCAAACATCCTGCTTTTAAGTATTACCATTTTTAATCAAGGTAATACTACATGTGGTCTCCTTGAACAATGTCATTTGTTCCACTTGCCTTTCTGTCAAGCTTGGCTAAGGGCCTTATCTCTGCAGCACTGTTCACATGAAAAATCAAAAGCCTCAATTCCTTGAATATATATACATATTACACAACAGACAAAAACAAAAAAAACCTTATCTTTGTTCACACTCCAGCTGCATGAACTAGTAAGAAAGAAAGAAAAGAAATCTGCCCAAAATGCCCAAAACGTCATGTAGTATGTGGTACATGCCTCCTAAAACTGCTGATTGCTTTGTTTTAGTTATCTACATATTCTTGACTTGTAAAGTAAATTTTATTATGTTTTGATGCTTAATTTATTCAATCATCTTTTCCCAGGTTGTGGTAAAACATCTTTGCTGGACATAATAACATGCCGTGATGAGGGCGGAACAATGACGTCCGGTCAGGTTCTGATTAACGGGAAGCCAAACACACCCCAGCTGGTGAAGAAGTGCATCGCTCATGTCCGCCAAGATGACCGCCTTCTTCCTCACCTCACCGTCCGTGAAACTCTTGTCTTTGTTGCCAAACTGAGGCTCCCCACCCACTTCACACAAGCTCAAAGGGACCAGAGGGTGAGATTAGACTTGATTAGACCAACAGGACATAACCATATCCATACTGTCTATATATATATATATATATATATATATAGTATGTAAGTTGTAAGTATATATATATATATATATATATACACTCACCTAAAGGATTATTGGGAACACCTGTTCAATGTCACATTAATGCAATTATCTAATCAACCAATCACATGGCAGTTGCTTCAATGCATTTAGGGGTGAGGACAGAGGAGAATGGGCCGACTGATTCAAGCTGATAGAAGAGCAACTTTGACTAAAATAACCGCTCATTACAACCGAGGTATGCAGCAAAGCATTTGTGAAGCCACAACACGCACAACCTTGAGGCGGATGGGCTACAACAGCAGAAGACCCCACCGGGTACCACTCATCTCCACTACAAATAGGAAAAAGAAGCTACAATTTGCAAGAGCTCACCAAAATTGGACAGTTGAAGACTGGAAAAATGTTGTCTGGTCTGATGAGTCTCGATTTCTGTTGAGACATGATAGAGTCAGAATTTGGCATAAACAGAATGAGAACATGGATCCATCATGCCTTGTTACCACTGTGCAGGCTGGTGGTGGTGGTGGTGTAATGGTGTGGGGGATGTTTTCTTGGCACACTTTAGGCCCCTTAGTGCCAATTGGGAATTGTTTAAATGCCACGGCCTACCTGAGCATTGTTTCTGACCATGTCCATCCCTTTATGGCCACCATGTACCCTCCTCTGATGGCTACTTCCAGCAGGATAATGCACCATGTCACAAAGCTTGAATCATTTCAAACTGGTTTCTTAAACATGACAATGAGTTCACTGTACTAAAATGGCCCCCACAGTCACCAGATCTCAACCCAATAGATCATCTTTGGGATGTGGTGGAACGGGAGCTTCGTGCCCTGGATGTGCATCCCACAAATCTCCATCATCTGCAAGATGCTATCCTATCAATATGGGCCAACATTTCTAAAGAATGCTTTCAGCACCTTGTTGAATCAATGCCACGTAGAATTAAGGCAGTTCTGAAAGCAAAAGGGGGTCAAACACAGTATTAGTATGGTGTTCCTAATAATCCTATAGGTGAGTGTGTGTGTGTGTATATATATACAACTTCATTTCCTGTATTCAAATACACTTTTATGCACCAGTTTACATTTACGGTGGAAATGCATTCATTTATGCGAAGAAGAAAATAACAGATGACAATTCAAAATATATCAAAAATATAGCCCAATTGAAAGTATGTTGTTGCGTGTCATTGGGCATTTTTAAGTGGGTATATGGAAATCTTGGAGCTTTTCTAGTGAGTATACTGTGTATAACTGCGTATCATGTAGTAGACTATACCACTGGCACAGACTTAACACAGCATGAGGACATCTTGTAGTACAAACACTGATATCATACTTGAAATGTCACACTCTGTATATAATCTCCAATCTCACAAAATGTAGTAAGCAGAAATACTAAATGATATATGATAAACATTTCTGTGTTTTCTGGATGTTACAAGTTATATGTGACAAACTATGTCTCTGCTGTTTTCTGTCACAGGTGGATGATGTCATTGCAGAGCTGCGGCTGCGACAGTGTGCTCACACTAGAGTGGGAAACGACTACGTGAGGGGTGTTTCTGGAGGAGAGAGGAGGAGAGTCAGTATAGCTGTCCAACTTCTTTGGAACCCCGGTGAGAGAAAAACCTTAAACTCTTGGTTTCCCTTCTTAACTTTCATTATACACTTTCAGCCTCCCATTTATCTTTTTTTTTGTTGTGAAACTTGCTTGTCACTAAATCACAGAATCCCAAATTCTAAAGCTTGGTCACATTTAGCAGGCAGCTTCACATGCAGATTCTCCTCAGCCGTTCAGTGATTATCAGCTCATTTTTATACATGTCAACCTGCACCACCTAATAGTAGCAGTTTAGGCCTGCAGATGTTAATGTCGCCACCTACAGGCAAAAAAGGTAATAGCTGCTACAATTCTTTTAGCTGCAAAAATAGTTACTCGAGCTAACAATTCTGTCGATAACAGATGTTATTGATTTCAATAACACCCAGGTTTATAGTTTATCAATATCCATAACCAAATACAGCTTAACACATTAGTATTATTTTATGTTGCGCAGTATTAAGATGTAATACACAAAACAGTTGTAATAGAGTACCCTCCCCATTTAGAAGTTTTGTCCACCTTTCTGTCTGGCTTTTGATAGAACAGTTGTTGTCATGTAACTTGTCTTGACAAGATGAAATCTCAACAGATGCTCAAGCCCTCGTTAAAATCTGTGTCCGCTATTACACCTGTCACCTGCAGAATGGATCCACCATTCTGCATCTCCACAACCCCTTATCCACCAGTGGATCACCAACAATGTTTTTACATTTCAGGCATTTTGATCCTGGACGAGCCCACGTCAGGTTTGGACAGCTTTACAGCCCACAACCTGGTGATCACCCTATCCCGCCTGGCCCGGGGTAACCGTCTGGTCCTGCTGTCGGTCCACCAGCCTCGGTCAGATATCTTTCAGCTCTTTGACCTCGTTGTCCTGCTGTCGTCGGGGTCAGCTGTTTATTGTGGCGCTGCTCGTGACATGGTGCCTTACTTCACTGCCCTGGGATACCCCTGCCCAAGATACTGCAACCCCTCTGACTTCTATGGTGTGTGTGTTGAAAGCTGTGAAAACAAAATTTGGTGGTGCTTCTTTCCAGCAAAGTTGTTATCACCCCACACTCATTGGCAACTTTAAGAGCTTTATCACCAAGAATGGCACATTTCTTGGTGCCAAAGCACAAAAGCAGCTTTAAAGTTGTCAACATGTTTGCATCTGGATCTTAATGATAAATACTATAGCTTTTTAAACACCCATGGTGTCAAATGTGACCCATACCTTTTTACTTTGTCAAGCCTCATTTTGTGTGTGTGTGTGTGTGTGTGTATGTGTGTGTGTGTGCGTGTGTGCGTGTATGTGTCCAGTTGACCTGATCAGTATAGACCGGCGTAGTCCTGAGCAAGAGGCCGAATGTTTGGAGCGGTCCAGAGTTCTGGCTGAGCAGTTAATGGAAAAGGTCCGAGACACAGGCGATCACATGTGGAGATCAGCTGGGACCAACACAGCGCTGACACAGACTGAAAGGTAGCTGTGTGTGTTTAAGTTTGCATTCTTTTCTTCACCTTTTCGTTATCTATGCATTCACACATTTTCCCCAACTTTTATCTTGTTTGCACTTATGTCCTACAATTTTTTTTAATCTACTGTAGTTCTTCTCTCTTTATCTCCCCTCTCCTTTACAATGACATCACTTTGTATAAATAAATGCAGGGTTGGGGTCTCAGTTATCTAAACAGCAGCTACAGCAACTTCATGGCACTTACGGGTTGCTTGGACAACTTTCTATCCAACAACTCAACAGTGTTTTGAGTGACCTATTTCAGAGGCAAATTTCTTTGTGGTTAAGTTTTAGCTGTGGACGCAAAATTCAGGACATTTTAAAGTGAACCTTCTAGAGATTCATCCTTTAATGTTAATAATTTATAAGAAATTCGTTCCAATGTGCTAACCCAGACAATATGACCCAGTGTTTTCCTGCCTGCAGCCATCAGCAGCTGAGCAAGGTAATCACCATTTCCAATGAAAGCAACAGACTGCCTGGCCGACTACACCAGTTTACTATCCTCATCAGGTAAGACCAACGCTACTTTTAGCTATGCATTTTGATTTTTCTGCTCTGTGCAAACTAGTTTTCATGAACTTTCAGCAGGTGGCAGCAGTGGTGTTTTGGTGTTACAATAAATATACTAAAGATCAGCCTTACAACCATTTATAATCTGTTTTGTGTGTTTATTGACCTCCCCTCCTTTCTTCTCTCTCAGGCGTCACATGTATAATGACTTCAGAGACCTGGTCACCTTATTGGTACACGGCTTTGAGGCCCTCCTCATGTCACTGCTGGTCGGTTGTCTCTATTACGGGGCAGGAGAAGAGCGTCTGTCTATTCAGGACACAGTTGCCCTCCTCTACATGATCGGAGCTCTCACCCCATTCGCTGTGGTGCTGGACGTCATAGCTAAATGTGAGAAACGTTTGTTTGGGAGGATGAAAGTCAAAGTCGGTCTGCAAATCAGTCAAGGAGACTTTAATTCACACAATACAAATACTACATTTATGTAGCTGAAGAACCCATATGACTTTTTAATAATTTATGTTGCTGTGTTGTGTGTTAGCATTAAACTAATTGAAGAAGAATTGTAATCTGTAAGGCAGCCTAATATCAGAGGTTACATTGCTGCAGTTCAACAAACTAACTTCCTGTTCTCTGCAGGTCACACAGAGAGAGCCATGCTCTACCATGAGCTGGAGGACGGCATGTACTCTGTCACCTCATACTTTTTTGCCAAGGTAAACCACAATGATAAAACTGTACCTCCAGTAGGGGCCAGTCTTGCTCCATGCTGGAGTCACACTTTAGTATAATGTACAGTACTGTAATGTGGAGATGAAAAGTGTGTGTGTGTGTGTGTGTGTTTATGCATTTCTGTCTGTTCTGTGTATTAAAACATCCTTCCAGGTCCTGGGGGAGTTACCAGAGCACTGCGTGTTTACGCTGGTGTACGGCCTGCCCATCTATTGGCTGGCAGGTCTTAACGAGGCTCCAGATCGTTTCCTGCTAAACATCCTGCTGGTGTGGCTGATGGTTTACTGCAGCCGAGCCATGGCTCTGTTTGTAGCAGCTGCGTTGCCCACCCTGCAGACCTCAGCATTCATGGGCAATTCCTTTTTCACTGTCTTCTACTTGACCGGAGGTTTTGTCATCAGCCTGGAGAATATGTGGCTTGGTGAGGAGATTGATTAATTATCCTTAGTTAAAAAATGTGTGAGGATAGAGAACAGCTAGGGGAATACGAAAAGATGCTGGTCAGTATGTGATGTTTATACCTGAATGTTTTTGACTCCCCAGTGGCCTCGTGGCTCTCTCACGCTTCCTTCATGCGTTGGGGCTTTGAGGGCATGCTGCAGGTACAGTTCAGAGGCAACAAGTACCCTGTCACCATTAGCAACATCACCATCCAGGTTGACGGCATACACGTGAGTTAGAAACAAACAAATACAGAATCATACATGGGTGTTAATCAGACAGTTCCACATTGTCAATTTGTCCCCCCCAAAAGAATTTTTTGAAGAAACAACTCATACATCCAAACAAATTCTTCTGTGCTGGTGCGTTGGACGATAACATCAACTTAGAAACAAAGAAAGAAATCCTCTTTTTTTTGCCCCAAAAGTACAAATTTCCTTTTATTAGAGTTAGTGTTTTCACTCCAAGGAATAAATGTTGAAAACTACAATATTGGGCAATAATTAATAAATAAACCACACTATCAAAATCTATCAAAATCCAAGTACTGGACATGGACAAACCAACATATTTCTAATCCAGTAACTGTCTGTGTTTGTCTTTGAGGTGGTGGAGGTCATGAACATGAACCAGTACCCTCTGTACTCGTGCTATCTGGTCCTGCTGGCAGTCTGTCTGGTCTTCATGGCGCTCTATTACCTGTCCCTAAAATTCATCAAACAGAAGTCAAGTCAGGACTGGTGAACACATCTGGACCAATTCCAACAATCAGACCAAACACTGTCTGAAATCACCCACACATCATCAGTCAGGTTTTCAACTTTAGGAAGTGTTTTTTGCAGCAGCAGAAGGAAGTAAAGTGGGTTCTAGTTCGACTGGTTCGACACTGAGTCATGCTTTCTATTGTTATTCTACTGTTCTTTATTAAGATGTTTTGACACTAAAAAAACCTGTGTAATTTAGGGGAGAAAATTACAACGTATGTTTTGAATTTACCTTTTCACAATAATCTCAAAATCAGAAACTCCTGCACTCTTTTTAATGGTAGGAACGTGAAAGAACCCTTCTTCTAAAGTTTTTTTAGTTCTTTTTTAAATTCAGAAAACATTCACCAACAACACAGTGGGACATAGGAACGCGTTCCAGGGCTAAAGTCACCCTTCTTGATATTCAAAATAATTCCTAAAAGTGCAGCAATTGTTCTCATCTTTGACTGGTCAATAAACCGTTTAGAATGGGAATATTTGGAATGTGGGTAAGAAAATCAGTTTTGGAGAAGCACTTGTTGCAGTACTGCTGTCTGCTGCTGGATGGCAGCAGAGCACTGCACTCACATCAAAGTTAAAATGATTAACTTATTTCTCTCCCTCTCTTCTGTCTTGGCAAATGATTAGAGCGCCACTTTGGCAGATATCCATCTGCAGCTTTTGCTTGTTCCATTTTCAATCTTCTTTTTTTTCTACAGCTTTATCTTTTTTTCTATATGTAAGGTTATTAAGCTTAACAATGTGTGTGCCAGTATAGGGAGCACTGGAGAAAAAAAAAAATCCTAGTAGAGATTTAGTAAGTCACACTAAAAAAGAGCTTGTACTTGTGTCCTCATAGATTGAAGATTATGTAAGCAGTGTGTTTTTGCACTGGTGCAAAAGCCTGATAAATGTTTTACTGACCTGGTATGAGTCCACATTAGTAAAGTATTAAATCAAACTGCTTCACTTGAGCGTGTTTATTCTTGTCTTCATACAGTACTCTGTCATTTATTACAGCACCACACAAAACCCTTAGAAATGGTTCTTCATACAAAGTCATTGTGTGTGTACACCATAAAAAAAAAAAAATTGTTCCCCTCAATTTTACCCATTTGTGTTGACTGTACTAATTTTTATTAACTTACGCAACATTACAAAAGGCAAAACATTGCAAAAACTAACAACAAAAGTTCCTGATGACCCGGTTACTTCTCTTGCTTCTTAATTTGTATCACAAATAAGTGCCACAGTCCGGGCTGACCCTCTGACGTCAACTGGCCCAGCAGCTTGCGTTACATAAGCCAGGAATATCTTAGGCCAGGATCAGAGACCATAGAGGGTTCAGCCAAGCGGAGGAGGCTGCAGATGCAGGTCAGGGGACAGAAGAGGCTAGCATAGGGTTAGACTGCATAAGATATGTCATGCCAATAATCTTTTTGCATCTGTTCTTTATGAAAATATTTTATTGTAAAACAAGTACCGTAGATGCTTTAAGTGCAGAGCTAGTTCAGGTGAGAATGTTTTTTTTTTTGTGTGGGTATGTGACATACATTTCTTGAAAGAAATCAGGGCATAACCTGTCCCAAATCCATAAAACATACTAATTCTGAGCAGGTTTTGAGAATGTAGTGTGTTCACACTGAAAAAAAGTAACATAATAAAGGATACTTGGTTTTTGAGTGATTTTAATGTGGAACAGGGTGGAAAAAGTGTTCAGATTATCTACTTAAGTAAAAATACATATAGCAAAATGTAAAATTACATTTTAAGTAAGTCTTACATTTAAAATTTTAAATAAATTAAAGTATTTATAATTTAATTTACAATAAAAGTACTCATGCAGCAGAACGGCACCTGTTAATGTCATATTACTTAATGTTATAGCTGATCAAGAAGAAGCACATTTTTTACTAATTCTATACTTTTGGGTAGTTTGAGCTGTAACAACGCATACAATTTTATAGTGTTCATAGGTTTTGTGTGAACAATTTTAATCCGTTAAGTAATATGTTGCCATGGTAGTCCGATAAATGTAGTGGAGTAAATGTTACAAGATCTCCCTTGGACATGTAGTGAAGTGTAAAGTAGCATAAAATGGAAATACTCAGTTCGCTACTTTCCACCACTGAGCTGAATATAAAGTGTTTAAGTATTTTGAATTACAGATAAAATGTTTAGTAAAACAATTCCAGTAACACCTCAGAAAACACTTTTGGAAAAAACGTTTTTTTTATCTGTGAACTTTAATTTGCAGTTTGACGCATGTTGATTTCTTGGGTTCTAACTGCATCAACAGTATACTATAAAGATTAGTACAGTACTGTATACACTATTTACAGTTTGGAATTGGGTCAAGGAAATTGTGTCGTCTTGTCATCAATCAATCAATGTCATTGATAACCTCACTGCATTCTAGTTTTGGTCTTGTTTTTGTGCATACACTCTTTGGGACACATCAAGAAAGCTGAGTCATTGTTAATTTATTTAGCTCCACTTGAGCCTTACCTGCTGCCCTGAAAAAGGGTTAATTGTACCACTAAATACTTTTCAAACCACACAAAGACTCAGGCTCAGAATGTGACATTTATTAGCATAAATACTTCTGTACATTCCCAACATCTTCATCATCATCATCACATCATCAATATTCTCAATAGCACAGTGGACAGAGTCTATCATCTAACAGTTATAACACAATACTCAAGATTTCAGCTCAGACAATTTATATAAAAAAAGAAAGACAAAGGAGGAAAACAGTGGGATTTGGATGGAGGTGAGGAGGATGATTCTTTATGCCTCAATTGTTGTCTTGGCTTTTGCCGCTCTCTCTTTCAGCTTGTCTGCATAAAACTTAAAGGACTCCTGGAAAGAGAAAGAAGGATTTAGCATCAAACATATACAAAACAAACAAATGCTCACATGCCATTTAGTGAGGCTGTAGTGTGTGTGAGTGTGTGTGTGTGTTTCTATCTCGGCTCTTTCCAAAATTAAGCAGCAGTGGAGCCCTCCTGGGTCTGTCTAAATAGTCTCCACTCTCCAACCAGGTTGTCTTGTTTCATCTTTAAATCCCCATTAATACACAAATTAGGGATTTGTAGCACACTCCCCAAACACACACACACACACTCACTCTTTGCCTCTGTTCCTGGCTAATTAATCATTGTTTTGATCCAAAGTGTTGTGCTGGGTGTTTTTTGAAGGGGAGAAGGTGAGAGCTTTTCCACAGATTACACCAGCTTCTTTCATTGTACGTTTGCTTATTAATGTAGTAATTAATAAATAGCTGTGTTCGAGAGAGAGAGAGAGAGAGAGAGAGAGAGAGAGATTCTGGCAGGAGGTTGAAACACTTTCAAAAGGGTCAGTTCACCCTAATTACAATAACAAATTCTCTCACTAAATTTGGTTTTATTTGTCCCAGTTTTGAGCTGTCTGTCTGATACTGTGGCAGGTGTTTATTTCTGGTGCTCAAAGCAATTAGAAATGACATTTGTAAAATTCAACTGCAACATTTCTTTGTAGAAACAGTGGCCCTGATACTCTGGATAATCCCCACATTTTACTGAATATTGGGACTACTTTCTACTAAAGAAATAGTCCCTATTAAAATGGTTATGGACTATATTTTGTGGATTATCCAGAGTAATGGGGACATTACATTGTCACATTCTCATAATAAATCACTCTTTTTCTATGAGGTTTGCTTGCATCTTTTTTCCAAGTCAAATGCAGCAAACTCTTAACTACTGCCTAAACATATTGTAAATTGATCATTTCAAATTGATGAAATGTGATGATTAGCGTAATCAATGCCCCTAAATTGCTGCAAAAAGCATAGATAGGAGAACTTCACATTGTAGAGCTTCGGGATGATCAAACAACACACATAGCAGCATCAATTGTTCAGAAATATTACGGTTGTCAAAGCCAAAATCATTAATTTTGTTGAGATAAACTCCATTATAATGCATTCCACTTTTTATTTTCTTATCTGTACATGACTCGTACGAGAGATATGGAGCCACTTATACATTTAATTCAAACCTAAGAGAAAATTCTTTGAAACAAAATCTCTGAAAGTTCTATTAAATCACTCGTACATGCCACTAAAGAACAAATCTGTTTGCATGTTTCTGCTGTGGAAAATGTTTTGCGTGAATGGTGCAGCAACTGCTACTGTATATAGATGGAGGAGAGGAAGGAGAACGAGGACAGGTGGGTGACGTGTTTATAGAAACTTCTGAACACCATGACATGTTCACCTTTCCCTCTCCTTGAAACTCCTCTGGCTCTCCTTCGCTTATAAAACCCAGCAATCACTTAACTATCCTGCCATCCAGTGAATAATGCAGCAGCTTCTCTGCCTTCATCCCTCTTTCTCCTTCTATCTTTGCACTGCAGGTGAGTGTTGGGAAGGTAAGAGGTGGGCTTCGTTCTACACCTGCCTCGAGGGGACAGCACAGTAAAGTGCTGGGGCTGAGAGGGCTGTGAGTGTGTGTCTGTGTATGAGTACACTGCCAAAAATAGGACTACATAAAGTTACAAAACGTGCGGAAATGCTCAAAAACACAGTGCACAGAGGCTATTGCAGTCACACACACACACACACACACACACACACACACACACACACACACACACACACACACACACACACACACACACACACACACACACACACACACACACACACACACACACACACACACACACACACACACACACACACACACACACACACACACACGCCTGTGTATATTGAAATACCCTGAGCAGGCAGACTGCTCTGTCACATTACTATGGCACACAGAGACCACAGTGCACACACAATGGCACGCATTAGGGCGCCAGCCGGACAACTGCCAGCACCAGTTTAGGAGCTGTGTTGTGTGCGTGCGTTAGTATTTGTACACAGATCTGTTCCTAATATGTTGTTCAAGTCTTGAATCAATATGGATGTGTGTGTGTGTGTGTGTGTGTGTGTGTGTGTGTGTGTGTGTGTGTGTGTGTGTGTGTGTGTGTGTGTGTGTGTGTCACAGGGGGCTCCACGAAGGGCACAGTCTCTCCTGCACTGCGGTAAAGCACAGCCAGCCGTTTGAGTGACAGCTCGTCTATGACTGTCCCCTCCTTCTGCATCTGCTCTTGCAGAGCCTTGGCTGACAATAAGTCCTTATCCAGAACTGCCATACAAGAGGGGGAAGAGAGAAAGTAAAGTCAGCAAATGAGAAAAAACACTTTACATGTCAAATTCTTATTTGAAGGTAGACATTTAGAAAAATGTAAGTCATATTTATTTCTGGTGGGATAATCTAATCTAATCTTTATTTACCCTTGCTTTTACCAAGATAACTAGTGCTGTAACGATATGCGATTTAAAAGAGAAAGTGCGACACTCGAAGCTGTGTCTGCACGGTGAGAAGGCAGAATCGTGACACACCCCTTCCAACTCCCAGAGTTTTCCTTCCCGTCCAGATCACATCGCAAGTTGCGTTTTAAGCTCTTTTCCTGCTACGTCACACATGAAACTCTATTGATGAGGACCGGCGAGTTAAATGGGCCGTCCATGAGAAAACCAGGCAGATACACGGCTGACAATGTGGAGAGAGCAAGCATCTACACCGGTACAAGCCTACAGCTGTCCGCGGACACGGAAAATGTGTCAGAGCCTCCCGGACGGGTGAACTGAGACTCCGTTTCCGGTGCTTTCTTTTGGAAGGCTGGCTGCCAAAAACCACACCTTACTAGCTAATTAATTAGCATGAGTTAAACGCTGGCTATCAGTAAACAGAAGGTAGTGGCTGGTGTGTGCGTGCCAGTGTTATGCGTATGAATCATCTCCACAATGGAGTTTAGTTCTGTTTGGTTTTCAACAGTATTTTGTTACAAAGAAAAGAGAAGTGTTATAGCTTTGGCCATTTATTTATTTTACTTAGGTATATTGTTAATAATTTGCATGGTTAATATTGTTTTTTGGAGGTTTTTTTTTAAAATGTTATTTAATAAAAATCTTTTTCCCCTCAAAATCCCTCTTTTTTCCTCTCTCCTCCAAACCTGCTGTTGGATAGAAGAATTTGTGTAGACTACTTTTTTTTCCTCCAATTGTGGAGTAATGATGGAAACTGAGTTTTGCCTTTTTGAACTTGAACTTCACTTATACAAAGTTCACCCTTTTTATTTGTGAAATTTCACTTTCACAAATAAAGCAATTAGAACATACAGCCTCTGGGAAGCAAAATACACAGTTAATATCAGATTATTACAAAAAAAAAAAAACAGAACAACTTTCTGTATACTATCTCCCTCTTCAGTACCTGAAATGACTGAAACAATGTTATGTTCGTGTGAGAGTAATCAGCTGTAATTTTGAAACAGCATGAATGTGTTCTGTTGTGTAAATCAAGAGACTAAAGTGGAAAGTAAGGTCACTACTGTCAAAAAGAGAAAAGAGCAAGTTAAAGAGAAAAAAGAAAAAGTACATAGAACAGAGCTGAGCATCGGCTCGCTAATTGTGTTCCTTATGGCTGCCTTGACAGACCAGCTAGCTGATGCTAATTAAATAGTCATGTCTGCTCATCTCTGGTGTGACAGCGTACTAAAGAGGGGAGAAAGGGTAGGAAAGGATAGACAGGAGTAAAACGGTGGCGAGGGCAAGAGGCAATGGAGAGGAGAAAAAAAAAAAAAGGTTGAGTGGTGGACTGTGTTGCGATTAGCACGCTAGGCTAGCCAGTACAGCTAACTCGTTAGAGGACACATGTTCTTCCAACCCCTGAATGTCTGCCTACACACACATACACTCCTTGACCTGATGCATTGTTAATGCGTCCGCTAATGTTGACTTAGCCACAGTACAGCGAGCCGCGCTGCTGCACAAGACCCGTCCAGGCCTTGTGTGGATGTGTGTGTGTCTTACCATGACATTTCATCAAGTATGGGTACAACACCTCCTTCTCAGTGAAGTCTGGAATCAGACTCAGCAGGGCCTTGATCTTGCCCACCTGTGCACACAAATATTAATTTGCATAGCAAAACAATAATGTTGATTAACTTACTCTGTACAATGTTATTACTAACAGAAATCGTGGAAAATAGTAAACATTCTAATTATTTTAGAACATTTTAATTATTTAAAAAAAAAAAAAAAAAAAAAAAAAAAAGGTAGATTCTGAAAAGAAGAATCCTAATGTGTGATTTTACCTGTCCAGGACTCTGAGCCTTCTGAGACAAGTAGGACACCAGCACCTCCTTCTGTTCAGCCACGGCGTTACAGCGCTACAGCGAAACAAGGGGGACAAAACAAAACCACGTGAGATATTAACAGGAGGGGGGGAGGGAGAGGAGAGGAGAGGAGAGGGTGAATGAATACGCTCCAACCTGTGCTCTTCACATACATACAGTACATAAACACGCATGCACTCCAACACACCCACTCATTCATGTAACCACCCGCACACCCACACTCAGGTTAAAAAGCTAATTATGGATTTAATAACTACTCGTTTCTTTATGAATTTAAATGTGCAGCATTGTTCACATCAGAAAGCATAATTATCCCCACTTAGTCACATTAAAGGTCATATCTAGTATTCCGTGAAAATATAAGTACAGCCCGAGCGCTATATTGGACAACCGTCTTCTGCACAGCTTTAAGGCTTTAATCAATTACTGGAGGACAGGAAGTAAAAGAGATAATAAACAGGCAAGAGAGGAAATTTAAAACAAATTCTAACAAATTCTGACTATTCGTTACATTTACAGTTTAAATAAAACAATAAACCACTCATTACTCTCTGGTAGATTAATTATGTTAAGGTAGCACTGTTTATATACTGCAAACTACTTTTTTGCATTTCTCTACAACAATTTCGCATTACTCATATAACTACATTTACATCGATACAATAGCCTGACATCGCCAGCCCAAATCTGGCAGAGCAAATAAAACGTGAGCTTGCAGATTCGTTCATCTGTTATAAGACATCACCCAATAAATCCGCGTGAGGAAACGCCAAAGAGTGGAACATGTCTGCAGAATAAGCCTAAAAGTCTTCTGACAAACAAATGAGCGATTTCAGTACAATAAACCTTAATTGTACAATAAACATTAAAACATGACACAAAAATGTAGAAAATGATGACGAAAATCACAGACTTCTGAACGTTTAACCTGTGAATGATTGCCTATGATGAAGACATGCAAACACACAAACAATATACTGTGTATGTGTATTTAAAAAGTGTGTGTGTGTGTGTGTGTGTGTGTGTGTGTGTGTGTGTGTGTGTGTGTGTGTGTGTGCAGGAGATGCATTAACGTTGCTGTGCTGAGTGAGTTTGCTCTCCTGGCTGAGCAGCAATGAGGTCCGATTACTAGCCAGTCGTAAACTAACGTGTTTCAGTCCTTCTGCACCTCGTACAGAATTAAAGGCAAGTGGCCTGTAAGGCTTTTAACAGGACCGCACGCGTACACGCACAGAGTCACCAAGCGGCAGAATGGCTTGAGTACAATCAGGCAATTAGACCAACACTATGCCACTTCACCCAACTTTTCTCCGTGCTCTCACTCACTCACACCCCCACACACTATACCGACCACTCCCAAAGGTGACGCCACAGCCTCCCGTCTGCCCTGCTCCTTACACACACTGACTAAAAGCTCTAGATACCCGGGGAATGCTTCCTCCTTTTCCTCAATGACCCTGCTCCCAACACACAACATGCACGTAAGCGGTTGTAGACGAGTCCGTACAGCTCCTGCCTCACTGCTTCCCTCTGCAACAGTTTCATTTCATAATGACTAACTTCCTCCCTCTCGCTCCCCACCGACCTCACCTCCTTCTCTCCCGATAGCCTAGTCATTATTATTGTCTGCTCGCCTACTTAAAAGCTTTTCCGAGTTTTGGTGCTGCTTCACTTAGGATGGGATGGAGGAGTTGGGCTGCTACCCTCCAGTGACCCTGGAAAAGCAGTTTTGAGTGGGGGAGTCAGGAAGGCTAAAACAGACCATGATGAGGGACAAATGATGAGGGAGCACACCAGTTTAGCCTGGGTCACATCAGCGCAGCCTGAACTCAATCTTAACACACGACAAATGGGAGAACGCAGCTTAGAGTAGTCTTTGCAGTGGGATGTTGATGTAGTTTTACTTTCTAACACAATGAGCATTTGCTCCTGGAGTTTTGTTTTCTTTTTACACATGTTTTGCATATTATGTATTTAAATGTTTAAGTGGCATGACATTCTGACCACCAGTATGTATCAAGTGATGCCGCAAACAATTACACTTACAACAATTGGCATATGGTCTTTGCCAGAGCAACTCACAATATTCATGATTAAAACAATCTTTAGTTCAAGAAAGATTTGACAGAAATCTGGCTGTCAATAAAAGCAGGCTGTTATTTTCTACTGTTTTCTAATGTATTATTTGCTTTTATTTTGTTATTTCTTTATATCAGTATTGCCTCCAAATGTATATACATGTTCACATATTTTATTCAATCTTTTAAAGTTTAAAGACTCCTTTAATAAATATGTAAAGAACTTTCAACTGTGTACATTTTGCTGTTTAAAATGTAAGAGTTTTACAACCACGAGTTTTAAACTTTTACGTTATGTTGGACTGCCAAGTTTCTACGGCGCAGACATCAATCGAAAAAGTTCAAAAAGAACATCCCACTTGACACGAGCCAAGATGCATATCAAGCAAGAAGCATATTATAGCTTTAAAATCATGTAATCCATAGTTTGTGTTTAAATAGTGATGAAGAGGAGAGTAGTCAGTAACGTATCTGTTCATTAACATGCATGCTCGTCAGACATCCCTGTTTAAAGATTGAGAGGGACAATCACTCAGGATGTCAGGGAGGAATGAAACGCAGTGCCTTTGTGTCTGACTGTATCTACAGTTTGTTTTTTTATTTCTCTCTCTCTGTCTTCCAGTTTCTCTCACCGTTAGTGTGGTCAAGATGAGGCTGAAGCATAAAGCCCATTTTAGAGACTTCTTCAAAACAAAGAACTGTATGCACCCACTTTCAAAACTTGTCTCTGCTCTACTCTCATACTGATTTTAGCAAGTACTACAATTTAAAAACAGACTTCCTGTTTTACTGTATAGTATAATATTATTTCAAAACATAATGCTGTAAATGTAGTGATCTTTGGCTGCATAATTAATGTACTAACCACACAGATTATTAGTAGCTCCTTGTCTGCTTGTTCAAAAGGTACTCTGATAAGACCCACCTTTGGAGCAGAACATTTGATTAATCGGAATTTAATACAAATTATTTAACATGTCCAAAACAGATAACAGATGTATGTTAGGGATAAAAAAAGAGAGCAGCGAAGATTGTGTGACAAGATCATAATATCACCTTAAAAAACACAGATTCATTATGTTCATATTTAAAAAGTGGTAAGGTGTAATGAGTGAGGACAACATATCTGTGGTCAGTGTGCGCTCTAGTCACACATGCCACTAAATGTCTGAGAGGGGTAATCACTCAACAAGTAAAAATGAAAAAAATTGCTGTTACAGAGCAGTCTTAGTTTCCATTTTTGTGTCTTTCTCTGAGAGTTTCTTGATCGATGCTGCTACCTCATCCTCTTCATCGTTCCTCCCGTCTCTCACTCATCTAGCTTATACATATTGATGTCCCAGTGCTAAATGCAAAGTCATTGAGCTGTAATGTATGAACTGTGATAAATAAGTGAAGCAGTAGGAGGCCAATTTCAGACCACCAGACTCATTGGTGGAATGTAGGGAAGCACTTCCTGACATAAATGTGAGGTTGCATGAATAAGTCAACGGTGGTGGCGGAAGAACATCTCCATCATCACTTGGGTCTGACAACTGGACGAATGCATCCCCAGTTCCCTTGTTGATTTGGTTTTTGTGTGTGAAGATTTGAGTTACTTTATGTAATAATTTAAAATGTAGTCAAGAGCAAAACATTCAAATGGAGAAATGTGCACTGTGACAACATGCTCCATATTTTTTGGATTTAGTTAAAGTGGTCACAAAAAGTTTGTAAAAAAACAACCACCAACATTTCAGAGCTTTCTCCTCATGGTGCATGATGCAGATCCAACCCAAATATTAAAGAGCAATACTTTCACTATACAGCACATTGTTGTATTTTGGTGAAGAGAGGGTTCATTTTTGCATTGTTTGAAACAACCAAAACAATCTTGTTTCTTTAAAAGGCAACACACTGCATTCTTATCTCCTCTCCACTTTACACAAAGACAAATGGAGAGTAATAAATGCATGTGTGATGAGAATCACAGTCTGACCTGAAAACCATGGATTTCTTCACTTCATGTTTAAATAGTGATGAAGAGAAGTGAGCGAGAGGAGCAAGTTATGTATCTTTATGCATTTGCATGAATGCTAGTCAACAAATACGTCTGAAAACCTCACACACACACACACACACACACACACACACACACACACACACACACACACACACACACACACACACACACACACACACACACACACACACACACACACACACACACACACACACACACATATATATACACACACTCACAGCTAGCATGAACTTGGCATCTTCAACTTTGTCCATATCCAGCAGCTGGAGGAAGAGGTCTGAAGCTGGTCTGTAGCAGGCAAAGTGGTTGGCTAGCCGCTCTGCCATAGCACTCACTGCAATACAACATGTACATTTGGTCAATGTCTTATGTGTTTTATTAGCACTGGATGTTATTATCATTTTGCCTGTGGTTTCATATGTTGTATTTCTATTTCTTGTACGTGTGTGTGTGTGTGTGTGTGTCTGTCTGTCTTACACTTGTCTAAGGCTTTGTCATTGCCATCTTCCAAGATCTTTCTGAAGACAAAGGACATACTGGGGATTGTGCTGTTTGGACTAGTGAAGACTGCCTCCAACACCTCCACTGCGGACTCCATGTCACCACTAAAGAGGGTGAAAAGGGTAGCTTAGTTCGAGTTCATCAAAAATACACCCATTATGTTCATGTTCAATCTTCAAACTTTGAACAGATAAAAAAAGAAAATAGGAGAAACAAACCCTGACAACATTTGTTATGTCCAATGCCCATGCATTGCAAGTATGCTCTGGTTTAGGTTAGGGAAGGTTGTGTTAATAAGAAGGCAAGCAGGTTTCTTTAATGTGTAAAATACACATCATTGTTATATAAAGGGCACACTTCATCCTGCATAGGCGCTGAATGCCCATTGGATCAACAAAGGTGTCCCTGAGCAAGACACTTAACCCGTAGTTGCTCCAAAGGCGTCCAATCTCTGATAGATATCTCTATCTATCTATCTATCTATCTATCTATCTATCTATCTATCTATCTATCTATCTATCTATCTATCTAGATAGATATATCTATCTCGATAGATATATCTATCTATATCTATATCGATAGATATATCTATCTATATATATATATATAGATTGTAAGTTGCTTTGGATAAAATTGTCAGCAAAATGACATGTAATCTAATATGGCTGGAATTGCTACAGATACTGGGATGGGAGAAGAATACATCAATAATCAGCCAAATCAGAATTAACCTTTGAAAGTAGGATTTGGCCTCTTAGAGAGAGAAACAAATGCTTAAAATATATTCTGAGAAACTGGCCATATT
This sequence comes from Percina caprodes, assembly GCA_013375575.1. Lineage (NCBI taxonomy): Eukaryota > Metazoa > Chordata > Actinopteri > Perciformes > Percidae > Percina > Percina caprodes. Next base: position 1,507,975 of record JABXJD010000057.1, read on the forward strand.
AAAGAACAATAAGAACTTCTCCCACAAGCTGTTTTCTAGACTCTTTCGTAATTTAATATTAAGCGTTGACCAACTTATTCTCCCACTGATGCTCACTCGTACACACTTGGTTGACACAACCAAACAAAGCCTGCACACCAAAGCTCTACAAATGTAAGACTCAAATAAAACTCAATCTGGCAACCCAACCTTGCTACTAACACTTTACGCTCCCCACCGTCAGCAGTCGTAATGAATATTTAACATACAGGGTGTGTGTGCGTCTCTGTGTATGTATATGTGAAAGCGTCCAGAGGTGGGGAAACATATCTACGCTGATTGTTGCGACTGGGACCGTCTGAATAATTCAGCAGGGGCCTCCTCTAAATGTGGCACTCTGCTTTCCGGGCCTGCTTGCTTTTCCGCCAAGGCTCTTAACCAGTCAGCTTGACTCAGATACAGTGGGGATGCACGTGTCAGAGCCGCTCAGAGCGCAGCTCCCGGAGGTCAGGGTTCAAGCTGACAGGCCCGCACTGCAATGGCCAATCGGGCGTGAGACTGTCTTGCTTTTCTTCACTTCCTGCTGTCCTTCTGAGATAGCACGGGGACAATGCCACTTCAGCTGGGGGACAGCGCTAATGTGGCAAGTAGCGCAATGAAAGTTTGATGCACAATGCGTTTTATATATTTGTTCTATGTTGTTTGAGAAGCGACAAAGCAGAAGTGGAGGATGGGTGTTTTCATGACATTAAAAGGAACCCATGAATAATCCTATTACGCCTGTGTTTCCTATTTGTAGTTGACACTGCGCTCGCCCTGTAAGCTTTTACTTTGAGAATGTGTCAACATGGCTCTTGTCACACTCTGCTGCTGGTATTGCATTCAATTGTCTCTATGTGCTGCTTAGTAATACCAACAGTTTACAAAATAGTATAAAATACTTCACACTGGATTGTAAATAGCATTATCAATTGAAATTATATTTTGCTCATGCAACTAGGAGCCCTCCTCATCCACAGTCAGTTTTTCTGTTAGCTGGCCGCACTCCATTTGACTGAACATGGTTGGTAAGGATTAGAGATAAAAAGTGATATGATGACAACTTTCTTAAAAAGGTCAGATATGGGGAAATATATGAAATGCTGCATATCCCTTAATGTGACTCATACATGACCAAAATCCTGAGTTAGGCCCCTTAGTGTTGACTTTAATGTGATTATAGGATCTTTCAAATTACTCTAAGATTTAGTTAGAAAATTAAAAAAAAAAAAAAAAACTATCGTCACAGTCAGAAATTTAAAAATCCTACACAGGCTTTAAGTGTCTCCTCAACTCAAAAAAATAGTTGACACAAGTTTATTAAGGAATCGCCACATATAGCCTACGCTTAACACGCTTACTTCTTGATGTGTGCGAGGGCCGTGTTGTTGACAAACACCATGCTGGACAGGTTGAGGGTCGTGCCTAGGCCCTTCATCAGTGACTCCACTTCCTGGATGCCCGCTACGTCGCCATCGCTACCCAGGGCCTGAACCAGTCTGGTGACGGCGAGCTGCGAAGGCACGTGGTCCACCTGCAGCATAGACTTCAGTTTCTCGAGAGCATCTGTGGAGGAGTGGAAGAGGTGAGTATGTGTGTATGTATGAAATGAGTATGTACATGTTTGTTTACTCAGACAAGTATGTGTCATACCTTTAGCCTGGCCTTTCTTGCTGTGTGTGATGATGAGCAGATTGGTGGCGATATCACTCAGTTGAAAGCCTGGCACATGAGATGCAGCACTGCAAGAGACAAAGGATTTTCTTGGCTTGGCATCAGCTTTCAACTATATACTTCTTATTTGAGTCAATCTGTTACTTATATAAACCACTTTCTTTTTTGACCTCTCAACGGTTTTTAAGAATCCTCCCAATCACATAAACTCCAGTACAGTGGTTAATGATTGACGTTGGTCAATATGACATTGACTGTGAAGATAATGGCAATTTGGCAGAGATTTTGCCATGCAGTGTGTATACTGAGGTTATGACCAAATACTTGCAAAATGAACCATCCAGTCAGATTCCTGTCTGCCTCAGCTCTACTTTTTAGCAAACTTTAGGATGTGAACCCACTAAACTAAGATGGTGAACATGCTCATCATTATACCTGATGAACAATGAACACTGTGAGCATGTTAGCATGCTGACAATAGCATTTAGCACCACTGTCTCCAAGTACAGTGGCACAGAGATGCTAGAGTGGCTTTAGACTGTCATTTGTGGTACCAACGTATGTAATGTAATCCCATGTTGGATGGAGCGTTTCAATGGTATGACACAAATCCATATCTAGGTTGGATGCAACTTCTTACCAGGGTGGATTGTACACAGCTATTAGAGAAGGCTTTATTTCTAACTTTAAAGCTGACACTGTACAAGTTGAAAACAAATCTATATAATCTGTGATGACTAAATGAATATCTCTGTGGCATTTTAGTCTTCAGCGCATGGTCATTATAAGGCATCACATTCAGAAACGCATCAGACTCCACAGATAGAGTGGATAAACACACGAGCTGAAATACAGACAATACAATGGGAAAAATGTGATTGACAGCAAGTCTGAGCCTCTTATAAAACACTTGCTGTAACCATGAAAATATTACAGACAAACAGTTGATTACTTCCTGCTGAGCCGCTGCACGTGTGTTTGTATATCTGTGTGTAGTATTATGTAGGACAGGAGGAATGCTGCAGTAGTGAGGCATCTAGGAGATGCCCTGCTCCTCATCACTTCTTCACTCACTCCATCTGTCTGTCTATTTGCTGTCCTTTTCAGCCCTCCTCCTTTTCATTTATTTGCCACTAAAACCTCAATCAAGCTTGCCTCCCGTCTTTTTATTTATTTATTTGTTATTATAGCCCTGCAACCAGATTAATCCTTCCGCTCAATTGAGCATCAGGCTGGCAACCCTTATCACCACGGCGACACCAGGCCAAGCAGCACCCGGCAGCCGCTGTGACGGGGTCACGGCAGAGATTGAAGCGGTAACAGGGTCGCTGAAGGATTGCCGCGGAGGCCAAGCAGTGAGGGGAGAAAATCTCTAGAGGCCGACTCTCACTCACCTTTCCCCACACACACTCACTCGTCTTCTTGGGGTATTGTGCTTTAGCCAATGAATCCAACATACACCCCTTCCTCTCTCTCTCTCTCTCTCTCATCATCACTCTCTCCCAATCCCTTAATCTCACCATAAGCACCCCGCTGCTCAATTCTGTACAGATTACCCCAAAACAAACACCCATCCACCCACATGCACAGAGAATTAATGCCTATAGCGTCTTCATTAACCTCGTACATGATTAAATCTAGCCCTCCTCGCCTCGTTCACTCCTTTCCCGTTTAGCTCTTATTATCTCCTTGCTTTCCTCCCTATTTCCATCTTTCCCTGACACTCCTCTCAGCTCATTTCATTTCTCATTTAGAGTGCAGATAAACAAAGCTTTTATCCAGGCAGGGATGCCATAAACCAATTCAAACAGAGACTGGAGATGGGTTATCACTTGTATTGCCTTGCGCTTGTTGAAACAGCGGTCTAAAATTGATACGATTATTCTTCATAACATCAGACAGTTTTCGGCTCAGAACACCATGTAGAGAGCCGAAAACATGGAAGAGACCGATAGTGTAATAGATGTTTTTACAGTTAGTTTTTTTTTCTCCCTTCCCTACAAATTAGTAACTGAATCTCTTATTTCGGTGTATCATGTCATTCTATTATCTTCTTCTTTGTTACACTTTGCTTCTGTGTTTTTCCTCTGAAGCGAGAAATGGATATAAAGAAACAGACAAAAGGAGATAAAAAAAAAGAGGGAGGAGATTACCTAAAAAGACAAACAGAAGATCAGCACTGCACTAAGCTCAGATCTCTAATACCTTTGTCTGTCAATTTGTCTCCAGGCTCAAGCCCTGATATTGGCCCCATAACCCAACAACACATGATACATTACTAATTGGAAGAAGATTGATGTTTTTTGCGCAAAGTCACCCGCTTCCCAGAAAACCAAAATTAATCTGTACACCCGAGCGTGTGTGTGTATCTTGGGGCTTAGCAAGAACCACTGTTCATATCTAAAAGGGCTGAGTGTGTTCAAACACAATCCGTTTATAATCCTCATGTCTATTGAAGAGATGTAGTTTTAGCCTGAGGTGACCCGGTGCCAAAGAATGAGGAGACAGGGAAAGCAGACATTCACTGATCTCCTTTTTCCCCCCAATTCCGTTCCAATTCTGACACCTGAATTTGGATACGTGCCAATTACCAGAGCAAAATTATTTTTAATCAAGAAAAACATATGGGATGTGTCCTTCATATTCATATTTGTAGTGAGGAACTGATACAGACAGCTGGTTATTACAAATTTTATTCCATGATAAAATGCTAAAATGTGATTGAATTAACACTGTTAACGTAATCAAAGCAAAAAGACCAAACCTGAGTAATTAATGTTAAAACATACTAACATATACTGTTTAGGCCTGGTATCAGAATATAACTTGGAAAAAACTTTTGTGTTTTTTCTGTTTTGTAAGGCTTTACCAAAATGTGTAATTTGTCGTTGAGAATGAGATATTAAGACACTTACATGTCCTTAACTGCCATGGCATCCTCAATGGATCCCTCGGCCAACAGGGCCCGGATCAGGTGATCGTAAGAGGCGGGACCAAATTCCACACCCTTTTTATTGACTTCCTTCAGCATCCCATAGGCTTCTGTAGAAAGAGAGTGAAGAAGAAAACCCAAATTTGAGTCTTTATAATTAAGTAGGTGACTTGTCAGATGGTGGAACAGCTTCTGAAGCCGCTTGATAAGCAGAAAGCATATCAAGGCTGTTGAAGTCTTTCTGCCCCTGAACGATCAAAAATGTCTTCATTGCAGCTTTAAATGCTAACTTACTCAAGACAGATGGTTCAAGCATTTCAAACCAGCTTCTTACGTGTTTAGTTCAGCTCTATATCATGTTGGACAACAACACAGAGCTCCTGCTGCTTACCTTTAGCTTTGCCCCTTTTACATAAGGCCAACAGACGGGCCTGGTATTCAGCACCACTTCCAACTGTGGGGAGGGTTGTTGCTGACTTGACCTGCTGTGTGGTGGCAGTTTGTTGGTACCAAGTCTGTAAATGACACACACAAAAAATAAACTCAGTTTGATTGTTCCATCAAATCACAGCTGCGCACGCGCACGCGCACGCGCACACGCACACGCACACGCACACGCACACACACACACACACACACACACACACACACACACACACACACACACACACACACACACACACACACACACACACACACACACACACACACACACACACACACACACACACACACACACACACACACACACAACCCAACCCAACCCAACCCAACCCAACCCAACCCAACCCAACCCAACAACCCAACCCAACCCAACCCAACCCAACCCAACCCAAGGCAAAGCAAAGCAAAGCAGAGGAAGAAAGAATACTTTAACACTTTATAATAACTGTGTGCTGGCAATGAGCTGGTGTGTGTATGACAGTGCAATAATGCTGGGCAGGCAGAGCAGGGTCCCGTAATGCTCGCTCACCCATGTTGCAGTGAGGGGAGGGGGTTAAGCTGTATTGGCTGGGGGCAAATTAGGTCTGGCACCCCAGGGGCAAAAGAAAAGTATGTGTGCGTTAGAGAGAATGTGTGTGTCGAAGCGGGGATGTCAACTTAAGAGCCCCAGGGGTCACCAAGTTCATTGCTCCAGGCAACAGCAATCACTTCCTGTCTCATCATACTTCAGGGTATTGGAGCACACTCAAATGCAAACCAAAGCTGAGGAAAAATGCAGCAATAGAACAGACTAATATTATATTATTTAAGCAAAACTCCCCTCTTCACTTCAATCACTTTAATACATATTCACATTCTGTCCACTACAGTCAAGTAACTAAGAATCCAGCGGCAGCCATATGGTGGCATTTAGCTGCTGGCTAAATTAGTCTGGCATTACAGATTTACAGACAGATCAAGCTGTAATTCCTTTCACCAGCCAGACGGTCTGATTGACCACACTTCAGATCAGAGCTTCAATCCTGTTTCCTCTGCATGTAATGAACAGAGGCTTAAAGTGAAGCGGGGTGAAGAGGGGAGCTGTATGGAGCGAGCAGTTGATAAGAGTTTTCAGAGCTTTTTTTGGGGCTAGTTTCTATGATCAGAGCTTGGGGTCAGCTTGCTCTTCGGTTAATTTATGCAGTATGAAAATAATTGGGAAATTATGGAGAGCAGCTTCAGTTTATATTATATGTAGCTCCAATGAAGCTTCTTTCCATATCAATACAGGACAATTTACAGTATATACTACATGTACACTAACCACAGAACACTACTAGCACTGTCAATTTATACGTTTAGAGTTAGCTTCTCCATAAGATTTCATTTATTTATATTTTGATGCTGCTGTAAAACTGCAACTTCCCATTGAGGTGTAAAGTGATTTTCTTTGGGAAATAAGCTGCAGTATCTTATATGTTTATTGATCAATGTTGGCCCATTCAATGTCAGAAAATAGTGAGAAATGGTCATCACAAGTTGTCAGAGCCCAAGGTGAGATCTACAAATTAATTTGTTTTTTACAATAAAAGCTCCAAAACAAAAAATATATTCGATTTACAATGACATGAACAAAACAAAAACGGCAAATCCTTCAATTTGAGAAGCTGGAAACTGACTGAAAATATTATAGATCATTGAAGGATATGACAGATAACCAAGGGTACCTCCACCCCACTTCATTCAAGATTTAAGGACAAAAATGTATGCACAGGCATGCTTGTGTGTTATGTTTAACCTCAGGATCTTTTAGAGTCCTCAGAGCTCTTAGGAATCCCCTGGCCTTTGCTTTCAGTTTTATCTGCTCTGCCTTTGGCTCCCATCAGGAACCTGAGCAATTTGGCAATTTTTCTTCCGAATAACAGATCTGTCTAATGAGCGTTACTGGGATGTGCATATTATTAAGCTGGGGGTTTTACCTCGGGCACCTCAAAGGGCACCTCCTGGCCATTATTCTTCAGGACATCTGCCAGCATACGCAGGGTCCTCTCCCTGGGAATGACGTTCTCCTCCTGCATCTTTGTCCATACTGCCTCTGCCTTTTGCCAGTCGTTTGTCTCCTCTGGAAACAACCAGAGACAAAGCAGTGGGAAAGAGAAAATATGTGTTCTTATGTAATTTGTTATGAATATCATGACACACAGACCCATGTGGTTGTACAGTCAGTTCATATTGGCTTAGCTCATCATTCAGCCTGCACCAGAGAGTAATTCATGACAAAGTGCTCCAAGCTGAGAGAGGGCAATCAAAGCACTAATCTGACCAACTGACTGACCCTCAACATTGGTGTGATTTGGGAAACACACTAACTAGAAGGTGTGTGTGTGTGTGTGTGTGTGTGTGTGTGTGTGTGTGTGTGTGTGTGTGGGTAGTAATGGCTTGACAATCAGCTTTAACACTCCAATCAGAACTGTTATCTGCTTTGCTCTCCACTGTGGCAATCACACCATGTCTTGTGCTCTTACTTCTGACTGATCCCATTCTCCAATACTGACCCATCCCCACCGAGAGGTGGGAGGTCACAACAGCAGAGGCCATAAGAGGGTAAATGGGAGGTTGCAAACTGAGAGGAATAAAATAAAAGAACACACAAACAGACAAATGAAAGAGGCTTACTGCAGAGACGGAGGATGTAACTGTACATCTCATCCCTGTCGCACTCAAAGAGCTTGGCTGTCATGTCCACCATCTGCTCCAAGGCCTCCATCTATACACACAAACAATATATCATTTAAGTAGGAATTTATTGTCACTTTTTTTGTCTCCTATCTGGCCTTGAGTAGTTCAGCCTGTGTGTGTGTGTGTGTGTGTGTGTGTGTGTATGTGTGTGTCGCGCACACACGGTAGCGGTGGTTACCTGGTTGGATGAAATGCATTTCTCTGCGTACCAGTGCAGGCGTCCAGGCCGTGCCCTCAGCCCTGGGGTCTACACAAAGAAAGAAAAACAGATGGCAATATCTATGGACAGTCTCCAGAGAGTAGATAAATAACTGTAGCAATATAAAAAAATGAGACTCGTGTGGGTGTCACGTGGACGTGTTGCGGTTTACATCAAGCCAGATTTCTTTTTAGCAATGTCACTGTGCTCCAAGATGTCAAGCAATTCACTTATTACTAGACAATCAAAAAAAATATTGTATTTCCGGAACGTCTTTTATTTGTTACTGTTATAATAATATATAATGCTCGACAATAAAGGTTTAAGTGGAGAAAACGTTTTGTTTCACTGAATGCTGACCTAGCCAGCAGGAAAAAACAGAAAAGACTGCACAAAAGACTATAAACTTTAGATGCAAAATTACAGGTTAAAAAGTGAAAATAGAACAACAAAAAAATTGGTTTAAACTGCACAGACTTAAAAAAGATATAAGGTAGGTTTGTAGTTTGTAATACTGCAGATAGATAGCGTGTAGGCTGTCAAATAAGGGCTGACATAGATTGATCTGCAGGCTCATGTAGCTAAGATTAAGCCTGATATGTGGAGTGACTAGATGATTATTATCATGGAATAACAGTGATCAGGATTTCATCTGTCTCTTGGGGCTTTGATACAATCTGAATGAGACTACGAATGAGAAGTTTCGCCCTCCCTCTCTTCCCGGTAATCTGAAAAAAAAGAGAGCGAGTGATAGAGCGATCTGCCAGAAAGTTAATCTGAACTGGGATCAACAGCGCTCAATCCCCGCTGGCCTCTTTGATGGGAGCCCATCATACTTTGAGAGGGTGGGTAAAGTCAAGAAAAGACGGGCTTCATCCCTTTCTGACCATCCCTCACTGTCGTCATCCTTTCCTCTTTCAATCCTCTCTTCTCCCAATCCCTCCCTCTTCCTCCAAATCTCCCCTGCTCCTACTCACTCTTTTCCCCCTGCCTCTCCAGTCCTTTCATCCGGCCCAGGCAAAGGCATTATGTTCTTACTCAACCAGCCAAAGGGACAAATTAAAATGTGTTGCACTCACTCTCTCTCTGTGTCTGTCTGTCTAATCTTCTTAGAGACTAAGGCCCAGTGCAAGTGTTCCATCTTTTTTCCTCCAATTCCCTTTACTTGGTAAAGTCTTGCAGGCTCAAAGCAGCCTTCTGCACATCTACTCGCAAACACACACACACACACACACACACAGATATGTTTTGGATTTTGAATCCGTCAGGACAAATCTCCCTAATCTGGGCAGAAAACAAAATCCTCAGAAAATAAGAATGGCACATGAACTTACACACGAGCGGTTGGATTAAAACAAGAATACAAAGTAGAAACAAACAGCAGCACAAACACTCTCACTTTCAGAAAGATAATAGAAAATTTCATCAATTCAGATTATCAAGACAATCCTCTCTCTCTCTCACACACACACCAGAGTGTATTACAGTTCATCACTCTTCCTCATTAAGAGTATTGTGTGGCCTTTAGATGCTTCTTTCTCATCCTTGTGTACAGATACACAAAAAGAAAGATAGAGCCGACCTCCTCTCACCTCCATTTAACAATCCCTCTCCATCTCAGTTCCTAATTTTCTAATTCCACTAATCACCTGGCCACTTAAAACACGAACACGAGAGCGCGCACACGCACACACATACACACACACACACACACACACTTTTAGAAATAATACCTAGCCTTGACCATCACAGACATGTGCGTGCTGCAATAATAGGCCTGGCCACCTGACAATCCTCTACCTAACCTTGACCATTTAGCACAAAATTGGCCACCTTTCTCTATCATTACATTTAATTAGCTGTGATTAATCAGCCGGTAATTATACCAAACAGAGCCCAAAGACACCACTCTGGACTGCCACTTCACGCTCTCAGAGGGGGAAAAAAGTAGTTGTGTGTTTGAGTGTGTAAATGCATGTTTGAGTGATAGATATGATTCTGTTGTATCATATAGCTTTAGTACTATATCCGTCGTCATGTAAGTGGCATAAGTGGCAGTTCAGAAGGGAACTTTCAGTTCAGAGACTTTGTTGTAAACATTTATGCAGGTTAAGTGAAGTAAAAAATAGAGAGACTTTCTTTTTTTCAATTACACTCCAAAACAGGGCAAACGAAAACTTTTGAGAATTTACCACCACTCAATAGATTATGCTTTAAAGCTGCATTAATCAATATTATCATATTAACAAGGGACATCATGTGTAACGTGAAAAGTGTCGTTCGTAGTAACCCAGAGAGAATTATCATCCGACTCTGCATCTTCGGGCTCCTCCTTTTGGTTTTCCGCTAGTTTTCTTCCAGCTGGTGAACATAGTGAAGCATTTAACAGCTAAAGAGCCATACATGTCCCTTAAGAGCTAAAAAGAGTGAATATTGGACTTACATTCATCAGTTTGCCCAAAACACTTTGAACAGTGCTGTTTTTGCATGTATGTATGCTCAATGTGTAAATAGGCAACTGATTGATGACGCACTCTCTTCTAGTTATAATATGTCAATGTTGTCTTTACAGCTTGTTACACTGTGCCTAGGTGGCCAAAACAATTACACCATAGTCATTTATGAAGAAAAAAAAATTACTTCTGTGACATTCAGACACGGTACGGTATACATTAAACAATTGGTTTAAAAATGAGTGATCTATACTGAAAATAATGATTAGCTATAGCTCCAATATCTAACGTGTTTATGAGAAGCCATCACATGTAGGAAGAGCCATATTATGGATTGTGTTTTTTGGGTTCAATGTTATAGTTTGAGAAATTAGCTTGTTTTCTGTTATTGAGGGGAAAATACCCAGGGTACGTACAATAGCTAAATGTTCTTTTACAGTTGTGTCTGTTGGCAACTGAAGATCCATACTGTATCATCTAAAGATCTGCAGGTTTCACTTTACGCTGTTTGTCCATGACAAACTAAAACCCCAACAGATAGGGGTGGTGCAGCTGAGCTTTGCCTCTCTAAACTACATCTTCCATTGACAACAAGGACAACATCTGGGGTCCATTTACAAGTCATCACGAATCTCATACATCACTGGCAAGTAGCCGACTGTTGTAAGAAGGATAACGGCAATACAATCTAGCAGAAGGAATGAGAGCCACAATAACATGTCGATAATATTTAAGAGGGTTTGGAAATCCTCAAGAGAGACAAATCCCTCATTTAGTTCGCACCAGAACATGAGAGGGGCAGAGCCAGAGCAAGGGAGTTTAGGTATGTTCTTATCCTGTTCAGACAATATAATGGCCTTGATTCCCTTTCCTCCTATGTCAGGTTCATCCCTCTATTCGGTTATTCATCAATCTCTCTGTCCCGCTATCCAGTCCCCGACCTTCCTATTTTATCCACGTGAAAATCGCTTATCATCTGCCTGCCCTGCCTCTCTCTCTCTTTCTCACACTAATCTACAGGGCTTATAGCAGGACTTAAAATAACAAAGATATAACTATTCATAAAATATCCAGGTCAGATGAGCTACAATAACAAAAAGTTGGTAGAGTTACATCCTTCATGCCCTTTGTTGCTCATTACAGTCGTGCAGATGTCATCCAGATTTTTATTGATACGGGCTCCTAGGTCGCACCGGTGCACCTAATGCCCTCGCATCTATTGCTTCTTTACAAACAAAGCAATGTCGTTTATATCGATATGGTTTAATGTGACCCATTTCTTCTGTAAAGCCGTGCGTGTGTTTGCATCTCTCCTCTTACTCTCTGCGCAGCTCTGCCCCCATTAACTCCTTAATATATCCTTAGCTATTTATTTCAGATAACGTTCATTTACATGTGTTGCGGCTGTATATTTTCAAACTGGGAAGGAAACCTACACCTTATTCTTGTTTAAAATCATTTACATAATATATATGAATGTATATAAAAAGGTGACCTTGTGGCTTTAACGGCGGCGCAAAGAAAAATTTGGGTGCGCTTACATATTGTGCTGGCGCACCTAAAGGGACCAAGGCAATGGACCAGTGCAACCAAGGCAAAAAGTTAGTCTGGAGCCCTATTGAAATATTCTTCGTCAGGCAGCTCCTCTTTTCTATTGAGAACTAATGCAGAAAATCAAATACAAATACCATCATTCAGGTTTGAGTTTGCATACCTGTGAAATCAGGCCTATTATTATCATCGTCATCATCAGGCATTATTGCTTACTAGGCATTAACTAGTTTTGAAATCATTAAGAAACAATAGACATCTGTTTGGTTATTATTAGAAACATCTCAATATGGTTACAGTACTATAGGAAAGACTGTGTGTGTGTTTACCTCAATGATTTTACGAGCCTCACGGTAGCGGCCTGTCTGCAAGAATGCAAAGAACAGATCATAGAGCATGGTCATCTCTCCTCGCTCCTGACTCACAAAGTCCATGGCTGAAGAGAAAGACAGAGAGGCAGACAGATAGACGGTGAAACAGAGCAGAGAAAGGTCATGAATTATAAAAAAAAAAGCCTGCAAGGTGAACAAACACACGCACACTTCATCTTTTCCTTCAGATTCCATTATTTGGCACAATGTCCCAGGCACAAAGCGACCATATCAAGTCTGCTTTCAAACAAACACACAGTCCCAAATGAAAGCCTAAACTCTCAAGGTAAACTTGCATAAGCGCTCAGCGTTATGTACTATCTCTGTCCAGCAGCTTACACACACACACACACGCACACACACGCACACACACGCACACCCTAACCTTGACCATAACAAAACCCAAGGCAAAGCAGAGGAAGAAAGAATACTCCAACACTTTATAATAATGGTACATGAATTATCATGAATCCATGCATGTCTTCATGTATGAAAAAAAACATGAATTCATTAATCTAGTACTTCATGTACTATCAGTAATGTACAAGGAATAATAGCATATTATAAATGACTTAAGGAACAATGTTAATGCATCAAGTATTTGAATCATCATGCCTTCTGATTTATTAATGATGTCTTCTTCAAAAATACTGACCAGTCCCAGCAGTGTACATACATTCTTATATATTCTCATATAGTGTTGTAATCATTGTTAACTAAACATTACTTCTTTATTACTTCATCCTGTTTGTGGCCTGTCAAATAAATTGCTGACCTGGTCCATCTTTATCATTGATAAATAAGATATAATTTTTGGTGGCATGAAATTAAATGTATTAAGATTTAAAGGAGTGGGTTGGCAAAATGACACAAAGGTCACAGAGATCGGGACATATGCCCCCATTAATCATATCTTATGTATCAATCTAAACGATGGACCAGGTCAGCACTTTATTTGGGCCACAAACATGAAGGAATGAAGAAGTAATGTTGAGTTAATCATAATTACAACACTACAATTCCTTTTCTTTAGCTTGTCACTTGAACTACAGATATATCTGAAGAAGACATGATCATTAATGAATCAGAAATCATGATGATTCAAATACCGCACTTGCATGCATGAAGTCATGATAATTCATGTACCATCATTATAAAGTGTTTGACTAACTTCAAATAGCATTTTCTCCATAAAAATCCTAATAAAATCCTGAGGCTTTTGTGGAAGGCTGACCCACATTTGCTCATTACTTGCACTAATAATCACTCTTCCTCCACATGCCAGGTTCCTGTCCACTTCACAATGACAGAAACCTCCAGGTTAAAAGCATGTATTGTATGATGACCTTTTCTTGTTTCAAAGTAGTTGAGCAGTTGCTATGGTTGCCAGAACCTCACAAAAAAACATTTCTTTTTTCTGTTGGTGCCTGAACTCAAACCAAAGTAAGACATGCAAGTCAAGATCTTTTGACATGGCATGTTTTTAAGAGTGTCTTGGGCTGCTGAAGGCCAGTCTGTTGAAAGTCTACATATTTTCATAGTTCCAGTACATTTCTGCTTTTATTTCTGCTGTGCATTTTAACATGCTGTAGCTCTCAACATGTACTCACAATGCTCTACTCAGGTCAAGTGTGACTCAAGGTTTATGTCATGAGTCATCCCTTTATATGAGAGAGTGGGATACAAAAGCAGTTGTTATTTCAAGATCCAGTTGTGGTTAGTTGCCACTGGTTTACATGCCTCATGTCTGTTTTTGAGGGTGCAGTGTCTGACTCTAAGGGTCTGTCGCCTTTCAGGGGAGGGAAGGAAGTAGAGAGGTGCTTCACTGCATGGTTTAGACCTTTACCCACTCCAGAGCCACCTGCGGCACATTGAACTTGATCTATTCATCGCGCTTCTGTCGACATGCAGGGAGACCGTTCAAAAGGTGATCGCCCGTCGTGCTTCACCACGACCCCGGTCTGAAGTTTTCTCACTCTCTGGTCCTCTTACACACTCTTGGAATTGTTGGCGCTTGTTACGTGCGTGTTTAATTCAAACACTGTACTGGTACTTTAGATTATTTTGCCCCACACACAGAAACAAATAATGGAAGGTTAAAGTCAACCAGGTAAAGTTTGAAAAAAATTAGAATATGTCTGCGAGAAGCGGCGACAGTGTCTCCTGCTATTCTGAACTTCAATTTAGCCATTTTGACATATGTAATAAGGGCGAAAAAAAAAGAAAAAAAAAAATCGATAGTATCAACCTTTTATTATACATGTGTTGGTCAGTTTGTCTGCTTGACAATCCCATTTTGCAGCAATAAAATTTAACTGATATGAAAAAACATAATGTATCTTTTTAGATAAAACAGATGATGACAAAGTTTCCTTTTGGGGACATCATTTGAAATTGGGAAACATTAGAAGTTGGAAAAAAAGGTTAGAAATTGCAATATATCGCAGAATATTAAAATCGCAATAATATTGTATCGTGGCATAAGTATTGTGATGATATTGTATCAGGAGGCATCTGATGATTCCCACCCCTAATATCTAATAAGCCATTAAAGGAGAGTGATCTTTGTGCATTTAAAAAAAATCTGCGGCACCATGGTGGCCTCTGGGTTTAATGTGCTGACCAAAAGAAAAACTCAGAGCTTTTGTTGCATGTCATTCCTTCTTTATCCTGTAATTTCTGTCGTCTCTCTACGGTCAATCTTTTAAATAAGGCATAAAATGCTACCCAAAAACACCTAGTCATGGTTCGATGAAATGGTCTGGTAAACGTAGGGATCTTGCAGGAACTTTTTGTTGACCATACTGTTTAAGAAACCTGGTTTACATTTGTTGTATGATTGCTCAAATAGGGTTTAGTATATTAAAAGTCCAGAACTCAAAGTGACGTCTTAAATTTGCTTATTTTTCAAAAACCTGCAAATGCTTGTCTGGCAAACTACTAAAATTAATAAGCAGAATTGTCAATAAATGTTTTTATGATTTACAAATTGTTTTAGCACCAGATAGATGAATGTGTAACCTTTCTGCAGCAGTTCGGTGTCTCCATTCTCCACCAGAGCAACAACGATGTCGTGGATGCGAGGCAGGTGGTTGTAGCGCTTCTGACACTCCAGTGCTGCTTCTAGAGCTCCAGACAGGTCTTTACTGCAGGCATGTGACATACAACACACACAAATACACAGAGGAGGAGAGAGAGCGGGTTAGATGTCAGGCCTGTCTAGTCGGTCATGTACAGGATTGTGTTGGTAGAGAATAGTGTATCATGGGGTGTTAACCCTGTGACCTCCTATTCAAGCATTATGACCCTTTGCAACAATACAGGTCTTTCAATGCATGACAGTACAACTGTAGGTGATGAAGCCTTTTGGCCCCAATACACCATTCTTACACACTCAAGCACTCTCACACACCTGTCAGTGATGGGCTAATGTCTCTCTGGACAGGCTTTTAGAGGGAAGCAATACAACAGACAAAAGGACTTGACTGATCTTTACCCTCTGTGCTCAGCTCCTCTTGTGCCTTCTAACTTCTCTTACGATCTCTCCTCTTTTGTCCTCTCCAACCCTCTTTAACCTGTTCTCATTTCTTCTTGTCTCATTTTCCTTTCCTTCTGATCCTCTCTGTCCTCCTTCCTTCCGTCTCCTCCCCATCTTCCTTTTGATTTCATGCTGTCAGCACTGACTCCCCATCCGATGACCTCGCCCCCCAGCTGAGCAATTTAGCAGAACTATGGCAACAACATTAGAGACTCCACTCCACCCGAAGCTAGCTTCCTATGTCTCACGTCATCCTTTTCTTGCTCAATCTATCCTCCTATCCTCCCGAGCGGACAAACAAAAGAGCGCGTAAAGGGAGGATGAGTGCGCCTGATGGAGTGATAACGAGAAAAGTAGAGAGACAGAGATAGCGAAAGGAAGTAAGAGAACGAGTAGCTGATAGAAGGGGGAGGGAGAGAGAGACCACTTCAATCCCCTCTATTGTGACAGCGCTGCCATCAATCTCTTGATTGGGTAATTACCATGTCAATCACACAGAGGTCAAAGCAGATAGGGCACCTATGGGGGGGAGAGGGGGCAGAGAAAGTGAATGAGAAACAGACGGATAGACAGAGCATGAGAGAAATAGATTGAGAGTGAACAGGTATAATTTCTGAAGTGTTTTCTCCTCTAATCAAATAGACAAATGGAAAAGAGAAATATGCCCCAAAAGACCAACAACCCGGAAAAAACCCAACAGGAAATGGTATGACCTTGAGTGCGGCTTCTGTGAGGCAGTAGCAGAAGAGAGCAATGAAGGGAGGAGGAATGGATTGATTAGCAGTGGAAGGTAAAGAGGTCCGCTAATTGAAATGAAGAGTGACAACATTATTCAGCCGTGCCAGTCAAGAGGCTGTTCAACTGCACAACAGTCTGATTGAACAACATAGAAGAGAAACTAAGAGATATTTGAAAATGAGAGAAAGAGTGTGGAGATAGAATGAGACCGAGGAAGGAGAAGTCCTGGATACACAATTTACTCCAAAAATGAGACAAGGATGAGAAAAAAAGCTGTAAAACATGTATTGTGGCTTATATGCACAAATATCTCAACTGTTGTGGTATGGTGCATGGGGCTTTTTACACTGGAGCCATTTCTGCATGTTGTAGGCAAGTCATGTTGGTGGAAACTCCTCCACATCTGTTTCATCCTTTCTATCTGTCCACCCTAATTCTTTCCTCCATCACACTCCTCCACACCTTCTTATAATCTTCCACCCTAATGAGACACCGTTAAAAAAAAAAAAAAATCCCATCACTCTTAGCAAAAAAAAAAGGCCTGGCGTTGCAATTACACCCCCTCTGCCATCCTCCCCTCTCCCCCTCTCTCCGCCCACCGATCCACCCCAAAAAAAGAGCTAAGGATGTCGAAAGATGGATAATTTCCCCTAGGTACAATTTAACTGTCACTTTGCATTGCCATTTACTGCGGCGCACAGCCCTGTTAATGTCCTCAACTTTGCATGTCAGCCACTTTCCAGCCAATTAAGCCCTAAAAAAACCCAGAGCGCTTTGCTCAGTGGAAACCTGAAGGATTAGACAAGGAAGCTCATTTTGCCTCATGTCACTTCCCCTCCCCTATTTTCTCCCTCTCCGTCACCCTCTTTTGTTCGGAGGAGATCTGCAGGCCTGTTATCAAGCCACTGTCCTTGTGTGGGGGAGGATGAGGTGTCTATGTCTCAAAACGCAAATGAGACTGCCATCATGACACCACTAGCCCACTATTACATGCCTGAAGAATGGCACTTACTAATGTTTACGTCAGCACCTACACAGGTAAATGCTCACATGATGCAATAACCCAAAATCTACGTGCGTGTGTGTGTGTAAAAAAAAATCTGCATTTATTAATTATTTTGGCAACTAAGGGGCAGTTGAACAAGCAGCAATTGACATAATACCTTATAATGTTGATATTGCAAATGTGTTACATTTATTTTGGAGTTGTGTGTAGCTCTGTTTTGGTCTCTTTAGCAACAATATAACTTTTTTGTCTGCCATTTGGTGATTGGCAGGCAGTATACTGCCATTAATTTTTAACTGAGACCGGTCAACTCTTCTAGCAGAAAACAAGGATAAGAGTGGAGTTTGTGGGCCAGACAAACCACAAGCTAAAAGAAGCTTAAACTGCCAAATACAGTGATAATTAGCTGTGGGTTAGTCACTATGAACGACTTTTAACAATACACAGAGTGAGTGTTTATAGAAACAATATTGATTAGTGTAACCCTTAAAAGCTTAACAGTTATTGAGCTGTGTTGTGTTTTTTTTTTTTTATTGCTTATTAGCAATGGGATGCTTTCCTCTCGTTTCAGGCCTGGCTAAAACTCTATGCTCACAATATGATACAGTAGAAAAGAGAGGAAGTTAATAAGCTATTCCTTCCTCCAAGTCACTCATCTCCCATCAACTCTCTAACCCCCCTCTCAACTACTCCTCCTCTATTGCCACCGTCTCGGTCTTATCATACATGTCCTGCCAGCTCTTCATTTTGTTGGACTCATTAGCTATTCCTGTCGCTAATCACTTCCATAATGATTTGGCAATCTGGGCTAGCATTGTAGCAGGTTAGCGCACACAACACTGAGCGGATGGGCATGAAGGCTAACGGGGCGGCACATATGATGGGCTGTCAAGGGCTAATCTGCTGGAGAAGTGTTCATTAAGTCATTAGCGCTGACGCAGCGATGAGACGGGTGCAGGCGGGAGTGATGTCTGCTTTGTCCTCTTTTATCACTTCCCTCCTTCCTTCGTCTTCCCAACTGTCTGTTTGTCCCCTGACTGACGGAACGAAGAGGTGGAGACGAACCAATAAAGATAAAAGATATAAAGAGAAGAGAGCGAGGAGATAGATTCAACTGGAGCGCAAAAGTCAAGTGTTGTGGTACTCAAACCTGCCCTGAGGCTTGGCTGAACCACCGCTGGAAATACATGTTAAATCCACTTTAGATTCCAAAACATTCCACACTTTTTATGCCTTTTTACAAGGGACAAAAGTATAGAATTATTTAGTTGCCAAAAGCTCGGCATTTTGTTGATGCCAATAAAAAGGCAAAGCCGTAGTTATAACTCTAGACTTATATTAACCTGTTGTTATTCATCTAGCTATTTGCAAGGCTATGAGGAGCCTAAAATAACAGCTAGAGAGAGGAATAATAAAAAAAAAAAGTATGCTGTTGGGTTGTTTAGGGTTAGCTTTGCTCTCCAAACACTCCACCCTATGCTCAGTTAAAGTAGACTGCAAACTAATTTTATCTGCACATCAGGTTCCTTTAATTTGTTGACTATTATTAGGGCTCGACAACCAGACAGCTAAAATACCAGCAGTTAGCGTGTTCACTTGCGTTAGTGTGTGTTCACTGCAGTATCATTTGGACAAAGTACAACTGGCACTTGATTTGTGAACAGAGCTGCAGCAAAACTAGTTTCTGTGTGTGTTTGGGTTTTGGCTGATGTTGATGACTCTGGAGTGAATTAGCTTGCTAATCTCACAGAGGCAGTTATTAACGAGTGAACCTGGAAACACTGTTGGTGCCAGAGAGCAGACTTACAGCAAAAACAAACAGCGGCAGGGGAGCACTGGTGTGTGTAAGAGAGCGTCTGAGCATATGCATGTATGTATGTATGTATGTGTGTGTGTGTGTGTGTGTGTGTGTGTGTGTGTGTGTGTGTGTGTGTGTGTGTGTGTGTGTGTGTGTGTGTGTGTGTGTGTGTGTGTGTGTGTGTGTGTGTGTGTGTGTGTGTGTGTGTGTGTGTGTGTGTGTATGGGCAAAAAGGTCTACCTCTACCGCAGCATGTACACTAGAGGTAAATCGTATGAAAGCATGTGCAGGGCGTGTGTGTAATAGTGAAGGGCGCCTAACGACACACTGTGTGGCTGTGGTAAGTCCAGCAATTAGTACTCTGTACATAATTAACATGCTAATGAGTTGATCTACTTAAAAGCTGCTCTGATAAATAGAACATACACACACGCTGAATAACACGCATACTGAATAGATTTGAGGAGTGGGGCAATAACAGTGACCCCACAGCCAGTGTTCAGTAACATTTATTTGCATATTTGCCTTATGGGAAGAAGCATGGATGGCCATCTCTCGCCCCACACACACACACTTACACCTTGAAATGGAGCAGTGGGTGTTTCAGGAGATCAGGGGTGGGGGCGCATGGGTGAGGTTGCAGCTGGCTAATCCTCTAACAAACAAAACCAGGCTCGAACACCACCCACCCACACACACACACACACAAGCAATTTCCACATCCTCTCTCTGTCTGAATCGCTGACCCAGAATGTAACCTCAGCTATGATCATAGGGAGGGATGAGTGACTCATTGAGACACACATACATACACACACCTGGCGACTGGTTTTGGCAGATGAAGACACAAATCACTGAAAACAAAAGTGAACTGGTTGGCGGAGAACTTCAGCCACAGAAACACAACATACCATAGGACAAATTAATGTTTTAACATTAAATCAGTGACTACGTGGGCAAAGTGTGAACGTCTCTGTATGGATGAGTCAGAGTTTGTTTTAGTTTTACCTGTCCAGGTAGGCAGTAATGAGGGGTGAGCAGAGATTAGCGGTGGGCTTGGCCAGTCCAAGGGTGAAGATGGTGTCCTGCAGGCGTCTGATGGTGGGGGCGCCGCCCTTGGCCACCACGGCGTTGAGCATGTGAAAGAGCATGGTGACGTGTGTGTCATTAATCACCACCTCTTTCTCTTTCATCTCCTTCAGGATGTCCACCGCCTCTGTGATGGGAGGCAAAGAGAGAAGAAGACAGAAAATGATTCACATCAGTAACAACTCTCAGCATGTGTGATGCTTTGATGAGACTCTCAATGAAAAGTTGAAGTGACTGCAAGAGTCATTTAGAGTTAAAGACAAAAGGACAAATGAAAAGAACAAAAGACAAGGAGAAAGAGAGATTACGCATCGACATGAGGGAGAGAAAGCAAGAGGTGGGCAGAGCTTGGCTGAGAGAAGAGTAGGGTGTGTGAATATGATAAAAGGCCCCTTTAGCTAATTCCATGTGGGGAAAACAAACCCATATTAAAACAGCATTTTGTGCCCAGCAGGAATGCAAATTCAACCCCGTATAATGCCAACTCTGCGCTAATTGCTACTTGCGCTTTTCTAAACGAGACTACAATTATCGGACCCCTACAATGGAGGCCGGCTTTTTGCCGTAGCCATGTGGAAAGCACTTGGGGGGCTAAATTATAGGTATGCAGCGGCAAGGGCCCGACGTGGCCCCCATGAGACCTTGGTAAGCGGGCTGAGGGGTGGATCAGTTTGGTCAAGTCCACCCAGTAATGGAGGGCTTTTTACCGGGCCACGCGCCCATCTGGCCAAAACTAGGGGCTAAATGGTGAAAAGGGAGTGCGTGTGTATATGTGCTGTATCAGGGTGAGGTAATTAAGATGTGTTTACTGTCTATTTAGACAGCTGCTAATGGGTTGACAGCGATACAGCCGCTCTCCACCACAGATACTAATCTATACAGCAAGACCAAGAAGAGGGGAGGAGATGGAGAGATGCAGAATATATTTGAATAATGTGTAGTAAGTAACTAAAGGGCAATATCCTTGCTTAAAATTCACGCAACAGAAATCTCAAGTAGGTGAAAGACTATCAAATACAGACACAAACAGAGAAAAGCAAATTAAGTTACAGTGAACAAATGTGGGTCTAATGATACTAACACCTGGTATTATGACAAAACCCTTCAAACAGGAGTGTCACTCTCTAGTGGGAACACACACACACGGTCTGAGGGACAGGGCCACTGGTGAGTGCTTTGGCACCCTAATTTTGGTCTCTCTCTCCATCTCTCTGTTCCAGTTGTTATGGCGATGGGAACCAAAGGCTGTCACATATTTAATGGGACAGGGGAAAATAGGAGGGGTGGAGTAGGGGTGACTAGCAATGAAGGAGACACTGCTAAACCAGGGGGGAATAAGTTTAGTTTGTTGGATGAGGATTTCAAAAGTGTGATGAAGAATGATAGGCAAACCTTGACGTCAAGGTTCTCTGCCACTAGTGTGATGATGTATACCAGTTTTATCACCATTGCATCTTAAAAGGGCTAAAGCTCAGTTCAAACTACAGGAGTGGCATGCTATTGCATGTTTTTTTGCCACTGAGAATACAAATAATCCATGTTTAAAAAGTCTCAGAATTTCTATATGGCCAGGACAGAGACAAGAAAATCTGGTGCGCCAAAAAACTCCTAGAAATCTCTCCAGACAATCTCTCCGTGGTCCTAAAACCAATCACAGTTGTCAAGTCTGTACTGTTTATCAGTTGATATGCAACTTATTCCCGCTTTCTGACTCTCTCCATGTCTCCCTTCCTTCCTCTCTCCTATCTATACCTCTCTCCATCACTCTGACAGACCCGCTAATCACTGAGACCAATGGCTTGGAGTTGATCTGCCCAAATGGAGCTACACTAGCTAATATCGGACCCCCCACCCCCTCGTTCACCCGCCATCTCTCCCTTTATCCGTCCGTTTAGCCAGTATGCATATCCATCAGCTCAGCCGAGCATCGTGGCCAGCAAAGCGAGCCACATCAAGAGACACATACATCAAGAGATGGGTAGGCAGACAGGCCAGGTAAACAAACATCACACAGCCCAATGGTTGAGCTAATGTTCCATGACTTGACTGCCACACATGCACACACACTTGCGCACACACACACATGCACACACACACGTGCGCGCGCGCACGCACCAAGTTGTGTTTACCAAAGTGGGAAGGTGGACAGATGGAGGCAGGGGTGCAAGGGCGCTTAGTGATAGAGAAGATGTGTATTTAAAAAAAAAAGGAGGGAGAGAAGCAAAGGTAGATGGAGGAAAATGGGGTGTTTGGGCCCATGTTGATACGTATGGCAGATTAACTGGGTCACAGGATTGATAGATTACAGGATGCAATCATTCTGGTATGAGATATATAAAAAGGTGATCTAATAATATGATTGTATAAGTGGGATATTTTAAGGAAAATATTTATAGCCAAAGCAAGTTCAAATCATTTCTACACATTTAGGGGTAGCTTTTATTTTTAATTTTAATTAGTTTAGATTAGATCACAGAATGTTGAGTTTAGCACTTGCTATAAAATGACTGAATCCCTACTAACATGACCACGTAACCAGCCTGTATCTACTTTAAATTGTGTAAATCTAAAAGGAAGTTTTATGCAGGAGGTTTAAGTAAAAATAAGCTAGTAAACCCTATGGATGTCACATTAGTTAATGATTGCTCCCTGAATCTTAATTTGACTCAAAGGGTTTCACAGCTGTTCAGGTCAAACGGTTGCCATATGATCAGAGTAGTTTATAACAAAGAAACTGTTTATAGTAACACTGAAACAAAGAATAAAACTAAATAAAAGATTTATTATGTTTTGTATTAATAGCAGCAATGACTTGGATAAAATTAAATTATTAACTTATTAAAATAAAAATTGTTAATAAAAAAAAAAAAAAAAATAAAAATAAAATAAAAAATAAAAATAAAAAGGATTCAGCGTGACTGAGGGGCTTGCACATAAAATGGATGCCCAGATCAACAATAACCAACATACAGGTACGTATCATTTTGAGGGGAACCTGGGACACAATCTCTTTATGATGTACCGTTTTATGTATAGTTTCTGTTGTTGTGGTTGGATGATAAGGTAAGCTTGTAACAAATGTGGATGCTTTGATGCTGGTCATGCTTAACAGGTACATTGTGAATTTGTGAGTGTGTTGGGTTGACTGGACAGACATGTACAGTATATCCAGAAAAAAAACACACACACATATATAAAGAGAGGGTATGTTAGACAGGTGGATGTATGGACATATGTGACCATTCAAGAACCATGATGAAGAGACGAGGATTGAGCATCAGAGGTTGGAGAGATGGTGGAAGGAAGGCAAATAGGATCAAGTGAGGTAAAAACAAAGTTGACTGGTGGGATGGGTTGCTTTGAACCCAGCGCAAAATCAACAAAGCTATTAGAAAGGGTGAGAAATAAAGCAAGATGCTTGGAGACATGATCTTCAGCTGGGGCTGGTGTGTGCTAGGAGCCAGTCGGAACAGCGTCTGGGTGGGGACAGGCTAACATCAAGGTTAGCCATGTGTGCTAATGTGGCTGACAAGCGTCCCCTCCATATGAACACTCTGGCTAATGGCAAAAGCGTTAGCGCTGCCTATACACACCTCAAAACACACACAAACGGACACACCAACCGTCGTGCCAGGCAATAGCCTTTTGCCTGAATTCACATGCAAATTTGCATATGTGTGTGTATGTGTGTAAAATGCTCAAGCACTTCGGTGGACATGATCTGCCATTAGCATCAAGGCGGATTTCAATAATTCTGGAAAAATACACACAGTCCTGTAATTTTCCCCCTCTCTCATTTCTCACTGACGGCGGATGTGAGTGTGTGTGTGTGTGTGTGGAGGGGGATGACATGCTTCAAGATTGAGCGGGGGAGAGAGGGTCAGATAGAGAGACAGAAAGGAAGACGGAAAGAGGGGAGGAGAGGCGAGGACAGCAAGGGAAACATTTTGTCTGTCATTGTGTGGAGAAAGCAGAGCGTCAAAACTGATGGTAATTGGGTCTTCGATGAGCAGAAGAAACCCACCGTAGCATTCTGAAAATGGCCGCCTAATGTGGTTTGAGGGTGGGAGAAAGACTATGACAGAGTTGGGGACACACACACACACCCACACAACCCCTTGAGGTCCAAGCCAACATTGATCCGGCTTACTGTCAGAGAAAAAGTAGTGAGGTACTTAGTGCAGGTGGGATTGGTCAATTAATTAATAGATTTAAAGTTAAGAGCTATTTTGATAACCGATTAGTTGTTTTAAATCCTTCAAGCTAAACTGCTATTGAATATCTTTCAACCGGAGGGTCGCTGTTCAAGTCCCCATGCGGACCAAAGGAAGGGGGTTGGACTGGTAGCTGGAGAGGTGCCAGTTCACCTCCTGGGCATTGCCAAGGTGCTCTTGAGCAAGGTACCAAACCCCCAACTGCTCAGGGCGCCTTTCTATGGACAGCCCCCTTCACTCTGACATCTTTCCATTTAGTGCATGTATAGGTACTGAGCATGTGTGTGTAATTCAGGCCTGTGTGTAATGTGTGTAATAACAGAGTGAAAACATTGTAATTTCCCCTTGCGGGATTAATAAAGAATGCATTATTGTTATTATTATTATTATTGTTATTATTATTATTGTTGTTATTATTATTATTATTCTAAAAGAAATTGTCAGAATAATCGTATTCATTAGTTGCAGCCGTAGGGGAACTTACCCTCCACCTTGTTGTTCTTGGAGAGGGTCTTGACCAATGCGATGTATTTACTGGCATCCAGCACGACTGATGAGTCCTTACGAGTCCTTACAAAACAGACAGAGAGGGTGAGAGACAGACTAGATTAATGTGTTCCACTTACAGTAATACAACTTATTTATTGTACGCTCTGCTGTTGGGACTTCAGTCTGATGTTGGAACGAGCTGGCGAGTAAAGGTGAAGGAAAGGGAGCAAAGGGAGGAAAGGAGAGTTTCCTGTGTTTTAGCCAGTCAACAGAGTGACTGGACCCTGCATTAATGTCTCCCCTAATACCACTCAAGTTAAACTTTAATGGCTTACCACTGGTTGCAGCGCTACCTTTTGTGTGCATAGAGTATTTGTGCAGGGTTCCTGCTTCACTCACATTTCCCTCTTCAGGTTGAGCGCCTCCTCCACATTGTCGTGGCGACAGCACAGGTTGATGAGGGTGGCATAGCCGCCGACTGTCATCTCCTCCTCGTGCTGCTGCTTAAGCTCGAGGGCGCGCAGCAGGTTCTGATCAGACAACAAACTCAGAAACTCAAAACAAACGGGCAGATCTCAGGACTAAACACACAGACAAAGAAACTAATTTCAAGACAAAGAAGAGGGTTTGTGAGACTGAGGCATTGACACAAATCCTACCTCCTCGGCACAAAGAGTCTGGATGGTTTGTTTGAGAACATTGCCTAATGGTTTGTTTTCTGCCTTCAGCTCTGCAAGTTTCTTCTCAAGTGCCAACACCTTACCCTCAATTCCCTGATAAAGATAGAGAGGGGTTTAACACATGTACATGACCTAGATAGATCGATAGATAACAATTATGTTGCATCTCATAGCATTTTGTACTTTTAATTTCAAACTGTCCTACTTACAGTGAGACGGGGAACTGATGACACAGAGCCATTGGACACTCTGTCTTTGGGGTCCACCAAAGCAACCACATCCTGACAGATGCACACAGTTAACATTTCACATCATTAAGGCAACCATAATAACAGTACCAAAAACTAAGGAGCACAAATACATCATCATATTGTGCCTTTGGCTGTTGAGTTTGTCAACTCTACTCGTGCTTTTCTCAAGTGACCCTCAATAATCTTAAAGCTTTGATAAAAAAAAACAAAAAATCAGGAAGTAATACTGCTTTGGGAAAATTTAAACTATATATGCAACAGTAATAGACTGGAGATCAGGGTCTGCACCTTGGTAAGCTCTGGGACCTGGTAGGATTCCAGAAGGTTCTTGATGCCTCTGTAGATGTTGCCTGAAATGGTTATGTTCTGCAGAGAAACAAACGGGAGAACATTAACTTTTTCAAAGCACTGATCAGCTCTTAGCATAACAGGAGCTGAACCTGCTGCATTGTGTGATAAAAGCTTCAGAGTTAAATGTGTACAGTAGCTAAATGTAAACGTATCAAGTTAGAGTAGCATGTAGTACCTTAACTCAACCACGGCTTCCTTTAAAAGCTGAATGAACTGGATACATAGCATATTAGTGTATGATTGTTTGTTTTTAGTAACCTCACATTAGTGTGTGTACCTGAGCCTGTAGTTGATTGAAGTATTTGCGCAGTTTGTCTTCCTGTGCCTGTACCTCTCCCTCTGACATGCTGTCGATCACATTGTACAAGAAGAAGGATGTCGCTTCTGCAGGGGACAGACACACACACAGTCTTGGGAATACATTTCATTTGCCACCGTGTCACTCACTGGATCCATTTGTGCATTTATACTATTTTTCTGTAACCTCTGCAGAGTGTGGGTTTGTGTTTCTGCTGACAGAGGCTGCTTTTGGGCTGGAGTGTGAGTGAATGTGTGATGGCTGGCAGTGACAGCTTCCCCCTACTTCAACTCTCAGACACACACACACATACTCAGATGTCGTCTAATGGGATGTGACATGGATAACAGTCTCCATCGCTCCCACCAGCACAAACACCAGTTTCAATGCTGGGGACTCTGCATGACACACACACTGACACAGAGCGACATCAAGGCTCCACACACACTTCTAACTACTGAGCGCTGTGTCAGCAGCCAGGCTCTCTTTCCTTAGATGGAGAAAGCAGGTCTCACACACACACACACACACACACACAGAGAGACAGAGAGAGACAGAGAAAGAGAGAGAGAAGTGGGCCGGTCAGCTTCATGACAAGAAGTAGGCCGGTCAGCAGTATTCTGCTACTGAGACTGAACATAAACACACAGACACACTGTGCAACTTTCTGTCATTGGCATTACAGTTGGAAGCTGACAGAGACTGCGGTCTGCAAGTTTGAATAATGATACTTGATGGATGACTGACTGACTGACTGACTGACTCACACACACACACACACACACACACACACACACACACACACACACACACACACTTTCTCACCTATACAAACTATTAAATAACTATTAAATATTATGATTTGTATTGTTAAATGTATGTTTGTGTGTGTAATGAAGTGTCAAAATGAGTATTGTCAAAGGAAAGATTGTAGGACCCCAGGAAGAATAGCTTTTAGTGTATGCTAAAGCTAATGGGGATCCAAATAAACAAACAAAAATAAACACACCCACGTCTTGCATACAAGAACACTGTCAGATATGAATGTCCTGACTTGCCAGTGAGAACAGTGTGCAGATATATTTCCTTACCAGAAGCCTTGGAGCTTCCTTTAGCAAAGCGCTCGTCTTTGTACAAAAGCTCAGTAATCTGGGAAAATAAAAATGGAAAGAAAAAAAAAAAAAGTATTTATTTATACGCTCAGTGTGCCATAAGGAGATTTGGATAAAAGGCAGCAGGTGGCCTTTGTCACATTGTACATTCTAGGGCTTGGGAATAGGGAGGAAATCAGATATCACAATATTCTTGACCAAATACCTCGTTATCGATATTGCGGCGATATTCTAGGATTGACAAGTGGCACTTTAACAAAATATCTTCACACTTAGATTTTAGATAAATAGTCATGTGTAATGTGGACATAATGTCTAAGTGGAGAAAAGGCAAATAATAAAACAGCTTGAACAGTCTGATAAGATCAGAAAAGTACATCACTTTACTGTAATGCAGCCTTTACAACCAGTAAAAAAAGAACACTTATGTCATATCACAATATCCCAAATCTAAGACAATATCTGATCTCATATCACTATATATATTGTAGGTGCATGTCCACTGTGACAGACATAATAAAAAATTTAAAAAATCCAGAAATCACAATGTATGATTTTTTTAAACTATTTATTTGTATGATACAGCTGCAAATAAGTATTTGAACACCTGAGAAAATCTATGTTAATATTTGGTACAGTAGCCTTTGTTTGCAATTACAGAGGTCAAATGTTTCCTGTAGTTTTTCACCAGGTTTGCACACACTGCAGAAGGGATTTTGGCCCACTCCTCCACACAGATCTTCTCTAGATCAGTCAGGTTTCTGGGCTGTCGCTGAGAAACACAGAGTTTGAGCTCCCTCCAAAGAGTCTCTATTGGGTTTAGGTCTGGAGACTGGCTAGGCCACGCCAGAACCTTGATATGCTTCTTACAGAGCCACTCCTTGGTTATCCTGGCTGTGTGCTTTGGGTCATTGTCATGTTTGGCAATTTCCCCGTAGCCCTTTCCAGCCTTGTGGAGGTGTACAATTTTGTCTCTAGTGTCTTTGGACAACTCTTTGGTCTTGGCCATGTTAGTAGTTGGATTCTTACTGATTGTATGGGGTGGACAGGTGTCTTTATCCAGCTAACAACCTCTAACAGGTGCATCTAATTTAGGATAATAAATGGAGTGGAGGTGGACATTTTGAAGGCAGACTAACAGGTCTTTGAGGGTCAGAATTCTAGCTGATAGACAGGTGTTCAAATACTTATTTGCAGCTGTATCATATAAATAAATAGTTCAAAAATCAAACATTGTGATTTCTGGATTTTTTTGTTTTTAGATTATGTCTCACAGTGGACATGCACCTACGATGACAATTTCAGACCCCTCCATGATTTCTAAGTGGGAGAACTTGCAAAATAGCAGGGTGTTCAAATAAATAAATAAATAAATATACACACTAAAAATATTTTTCACTTTAATGGAGTAGTCTTTATAAAGTGTTCTTTTATATGTAGGATTTTCTGGATCTTCAACTACTAAACTATTTTCAAAATTAGAAATCTCGTTAGTCTGTACTGGTATAAGATTCTCCAAAGACACTCAATCAATGAGGGCACATTAACATCTTACCTTCACCATGCTCTCCACATCAGAAGACCTGCAGGGGGCAGTAGAGGACAAGACATTAGCACCCTGTCGACATGCACCACCAGGGGGTCAACAAGTTTCCAAAGTGTCAGGGTTAATGTGCAATTTGCTCCTAAGTGAGGGTACGTTTTGCTTTCAGGCCACAAAACATAAAAGGACATCTACATTTTTGAAAATACATCTCTTTAAAAGAAGCATTTCCACCACACACTTCCAACATGGATTTATTCTCCCATGTCTTTATACATTAGGAGTTTAAAACAAATCTATTTTTCCATTTAAATAAATGTTTTCCAAATGTATCCCCCATTTGGAATATAAATACACTACATAAATGTTTGAGATAAACAAGTTTATGTTAAATTATTTTTGTAGGCAAATTGGATTTGATTCAAGTAACCATAATAATGAATGAATGAGTGAATCAGTGTCATGTAGCCATAGCTACTGAATTGCCAGTGTAGAACAATACAATACGGCAAAAAAGAGATTTTTCAGTTTGACACTCAATCCCACAGTACAAGAGGAGAGACGGCAGTACAAAAGCCTGAGAATCCACAAAAGACATACTCTCTCTCTCTCTCACACAGGCTAAATGATGACAACGTGTGACATTTCTGGCGTTGTCAGCTAGTTGGTGGTGAAGAGGAGAGAGGGGGAGATGAGAGATGAAGGGAGGAGAGAAGAAGAGGTCTTTAATGATTAAATTATCCCCTGACCTTGTCTTTGACAGGGGCAGTTCCCACATTGCAATGGCGCGCGCGCACACACACACACACACACACACAAAGTGACAAGCCCAATTATGACCCTGTCAGGCAACAGTCAGGAGTGTGTAGGAGTGTGTGTGTGTGTGTGTGTGTGGGTGGGTGTGCGTGTGTGTTAATGCAATGAGAGCAAGGCAAATGGAGAGCGGATTCAGACAAAAAAAAGACGGACAAACTATTTGAGGAGACACTGATTTTAAATATTTAAAAAGAGCGCACCATACACACAGAAAAGACATGCCAAATTCTGCACAAAAATCTGGCAATCTACATTTTTTTATGGTTTTGAAATAATGACTCTTGCTGCAATTGTGCATCTGCTGTGACTACTAACGTTTTCCTTGAAAAAAATGATACCATCATCTTTACTTTATCTATTATGTTAGTTCATCAGGAACATCTACTTCTATCATCTAATTAGCACATCAGCTACAACAAAGAATGCATTGGCTGAATATTTGGCATAGAAATAACTTTGGTCCCTGTAGACAAGTCAGCACTTTTCTCTTTGACTCACCTCCTGCCTCGCTCAGGGGCCAGAGTGTTTTTGTGTGGGTGTGTAGTGTTAAACTGTAAATATTCATAAACACCCCGTCAACAAAAAGCCCACGGGTCAGACCCTGGTCCTAAAGCTAACGCTCTGTGTGTGTGTGTGTGTGTGTGTGTGTGTGTGTGTGTGTGTGTGTGTGAGAAAGAGAGAGTGAGATCAGTACGGGGGTCCGGGTATGAGGGGCAGTGGTGGGCATCTGCTAATTTGCATATCTCCCACGGTGCTTTGGGGCGAGAACTGAGGGATGACTGCCTCCATATGCATGAGGCGCTGTGTGTGCGTGTGTATGTTTCCCTCCAGCTGCCCATACACACAGACGCTGTAGATGGTGTGATAGGCTGCACATGTCATAGTCATAGCATATGCCACAGTGAGCTCCACAGTGCTACAGGCCTCCCTAAAATGCCAGTCAGGAGTTATGAGGCAAAATATGGAGATTTGGAATACCAAATGATGGAGAACACATTTAGACATAAATAGATGACAGGCTAATTGACTCACTTTCTGAAGCCCAGGATGAGGCTCCCGCGGAAAATACTGAGGTCCAACGCTGGGCAGGAGGGATCAGACACTGGAAAACAGAGCGTCAACAGACAGATAAGGGATTAGAGGAAAAGAAAGAGAAAAGACAGCAACAGCTTGTCTTTATATGGATTGATCTGTGTGGTTAAGGTGTTATTGTATGTAGAATACATCCTGGCAACAGAAATCTAAACTGCAAGACAAAAATCATTGAACGTATTGTACACACTCACTAAAAGTTGCTAAAATAACTTCTAGGATTGGGTTTGAGGCCAGTGGTGGTAATCTACAGTAATTAATAAATTAAACGTTTCATTTATACAATTTCAAAAAATAGCCAGTTTATGGTACCCACGATCACATATTTTAAATTGTTTGATTTTTGTGACCAAAAGTCCAAAAACCAGACATGTTCAATTTACAGTGATCTTTAAATTTAAGCTGAAACCAAGAAAGGTTTGGCATTTTACTCACTGGAAGAAGCTTTTTGAAGGTGTGCTGTGTTTATGTCAATCTTGCATAGTGAGGAGAAATATACAAAATCTTTAAAAAAAAAAAAAAAATACTGAAAATTGTCTGGGGTGGGTGGGTGTGTGTGTGCGTGTGTGTGTGTAAGTGTGTGTGTGTGTGGGGGGGGGTGTTTATTGTGTACACTCTGAAATACATAAAACAGAGCAACATATGTGAAGACGAGCGGTGGATGTTTGAGACTAAAATGAGATGAAAGACAGAAAACAGGACGGATCGTCTATTATTCAACAGCCTTCTCCATTCCGTACCTCTGCCAGTCGAGGCGCCTCTCATTCACGCTTTTTACATATTCACACAAGAAGGCCTGATGAGCACAATGTGTGTGTGCGCGTGTTAAAGCTGGTCCAATTAGTCCGAGGAAAAGCAGCAATTTTTATGATTAGGGGTGCTCAAGATGCAGTAGAGCTTCTTTGGAATGTGTTCAGTGTGTTGTGTGGACTTACGTATGGTGTACAGTTCGGCCAGGTTGTTGACAGCCACTGACCGAACCTCTGAAGACAAGAAGCCCTCCGACTCCAAAGAGATGCCTGCATCCTGAACAGAGAAAATCCCCTTTATGTCAGTTCAAGAACAAGTTTTTAACACCCACCCACCCACCCACCCACACCCACACACCTTGAGGGCCTGTCGAGCTGCTTCAGCGCTGGGGAAGACAGGGAGGATGTAGTTGGATAAAGTCTCAACATCAGGGTAGACCTCCAGCTCCTGCATGCCCTTTACCACCTCAACCACACCTACAACACACAAAGGAATATGTTAATATCACCTTTATCCTTGTGTAGTGACTAAGGTACTAAGAAAAATATTTTTTACACATTTGTGTCAACAGCCAAAACAAGAACAAAATAAATTAGTAGTAGATCAGGGATGCAGTTAATGGTTGTTTTCCCGACTAATAGATTCATTTTAAGTCTAGAAAATACCAGAAAACAGTTCCCAGAATCCAAGGTGGCATCAACAAACTTAAACCAAAGAATATTCCATTTACAATGATATAAAAGAAAAAGCAGCAAAACCACACATTTTAGAAGCTGTAACAAGTGCAGGTTTGGCATTTTTACTTAATAAATTACTTAAACAATTAATAGATTATCAAAAGATGGTGCTTTATTTTCTTTCAACACATTTCTCAATTATCAATCTCAGCTTTATGTCCTCCAGAATGCAGGTGGAATAGGTTGGTGTTGTGTAGTGACAGATGTAATTAAGAATATGTGGGACTTTTGGATCAGAAGTCAAAAACAAAAAGCATGTGAGATTAGGATCTTTTATGTGCATCCCAGAAATTGATTTTTATTTGGCCGTTTTAATTCAGATACACACTTTTCTCCACTCACTCATGTACAGGCCTGGAGCTGTGTAAGCACTTTTTAAATATGGGTCTAAGATATGAGCTGGCACATACTTTCTCTCACCCCTTCGGGTAAATCGCCAGGCACAAACAGACAAACAGAACCTCCATCGACAAAATGCTAATGGCTGCTTCCCTCTCCACCTTGGATTGGAGGACCCGTGTACATAAACACGCACTCGGCCTGAAGTGGACTCTTGCACCATCACCCTGCTCTCCAGCAGAGCCCTAAGGTCCTGCCCCCAGGAAAGGAGGCCAAATCAGCCACATACATATGGAACAGCTACACATGCACTCTAAAAAAGCCTGCAAGTGGAGTGCGTTTGTGAGTGTATGCACATGTAGAGGTGGCATTGTAGCACTTTGCATATGTCTGGGAGCATGGCCTTAAAGGACATGGGCCTCAATGAGGGCATGTATATGTCCCCATGTGTGTCTTCATTCTCAGTGTGTGTTACGCTGCGGTTTTGGTGCATATGCTATGTATGAGCACATTCAACGTACCAATACACCTGGTTCCCATGCAAACTTCAGCAAACTACCTTTAAGTGCTTCCATTCCTGTTGACATACCTTAAGATGCTGTGTGTATTTACTCACCACTCAGGTTCGGAAACACGGAAACACACACACACACACACACACACACACACACACACACACACACACACACACACAGCTCTGTGTTTCTACATTCTCTTAGGACGTATGTTCACCTGGCAGTCTCTTTCTTTAGCTGAATAAAAGATGAGTGCCAGGCTTTTATATGCCATTAAAACCTGTGACTGGGGTTGCATTATCCC
The DNA here is from genome assembly GCA_013375575.1 of Percina caprodes. Classification (NCBI taxonomy): domain Eukaryota; kingdom Metazoa; phylum Chordata; class Actinopteri; order Perciformes; family Percidae; genus Percina; species Percina caprodes. The sequence goes on from JABXJD010000057.1 coordinate 1,541,995, forward strand.
AGGTAAGGCTACTTAAACCACTCCATTCAGCCTTCCCCTCCATCTATATCACTCATTCATCTGCCCCTCTCACTATCCATCTACCCTGCTTTCAAGAAAAAGTAAACCGGCGATCTTCCTCTTTCTTCTCAATGGAGGATCCATCCATTCTGCAGTCCACCAATCCATTCTTACTCCCTAATCGTTTTCATCCAGGCTTTTTTTTTTTATGAAAGAAGAGTTGGAGCTCCTGCTTTCCTCCTGAATAATCCATAATCAATTTCACGGTGAGCCAGCCAGACAGAAAACAAAACAAGTGAATGGAGAGCTGGAGGTATAAATGAAAAAGCTCTCTCTCTCTCTTTCCGGCTTCCGCACGTGAGCTTTCATGTTTATCAGCACTTTTCTGTTGTCCAACAAAGATGTTTACGTGTTTTTTTGTCAAGTCTGTGACAAAGAGCTTGTTAACCCTTTCAACCACATGCTGCTACCTCTGTAGCAGCATGTGGTTGTTTTCATTCCCATTATTAACAGGCTTAGGGCAAAGTCACTGCATGTTTTAGTTAAGCAATAAAACAAATGTCATTAGTTGGGCTTGTGAGTGAAACTCTTCACTTTATATAAATTGTAATTTCCCCACTGGGGATTAATAAATAAATTAAAATTAAAATTTACAAAAGAAAAAAAAGGTTTTATACATTTTATCACTCTCTTGTTAGCTACTACCTGCAGCCAGTTATTTTAGCTTAGCACAAGCCTTAAAACAGGGGGAAATAGCTAGCCTGGCTCAACCAAAAAAAAGGCTGCATTGTGGTTTTACAGGGGTTATGTCCTGGACTATTTATTGGCCTGGTGCACAGACTTTCCTGACAAACTCACAGTTACCACAAGACTCCAAGAGAAGCCCAGAAAGAGAAAGTCCTGCAGTTGCACGGGTTGCAATGATATCTTGTATGGTCTGAACTGACTTAGTTATGACTGGGTGGAGAAAGGGTGAGATTTCTTTTACACAAATTTACTTCAATCTGGTTCCCCTAAACCACCACACCTTCTTTCCATTACTGCTATACCAGAAAAAAAGTGAAAAATAAATGAGAAAAACTGACCAAGATACAACACAAAATAATGTGTGATATTATGTAGTGTCATTTGTGCTGTTCTCGCTTTAGGTCTTTTACTTTTCTCTCCATAATCCTCATATGCGTGTAACCCATTTTGCCTTCGACCCTGTCTGAACAATTTAAATAAAGATTTGGTACAGAGGAGTATTGAGAAAAGTATTGGCCTCTCCAGGTTGGTTAGCATAAAGCCTGACATACCATCCAGGCAAGAAGTATCAAAGTAGTGAGTTAAGCATGGCAGTGGTCACAATATATCATCATCAGATTCATGTCTTCAGGTTAACTGTCACAGATGAGAAGTGAGGACAGAGAAAAGAAAAGAAAAAAAAGGAGTGGAGTGAACCGGTCACTGTCATCTCCTCCCATCCATGGACATGAGTACCTGTCACTTCTCCTTTCCTATCTCCTCCAACACCATCTGTCTCGCCATCTCTCTGTGACTATGACTCTCTAAAAGGTAGACTTTGTTTGCTGCAAGGCATTGACGGTTTGCTTGAACCTTTCCATTTTATGAGGCAAGAAAAGCCGTTTTAGTTTTAATTAACTTCAGCTTGGCTCTGGTTCCTCCAATTAACTTTCATGGAGGACTGCATTACAGATTCTGGTGGCAGTTCTTTAGTGCAGCCCACTCTACTTGACAGATGGAGCTGCCTAAAGACAGAGTGAAAGGGTTGAAGATGAGGTCACATAAATAGAGTCAGGTGTGGGTGGGGCAACCAGCAAGTAAAGAAGACTTTACATCACTCATCACCCAAAACACACAAGGCCAGACACACTCCCTTCCTCTGCATTCTCCTCCCTCTCCCTCCCTCTGTTTCTTGGTCCGCCATGTCAGAAGTGATAAGAGTGTGCTGTGTCGCATGGACTGACAAGCGGTGACTAGCTGGCGGCAGGTGGGAAGTATGGCCCAGCATATGCTTCCGCTAAACCCGCCAAATCCACACCTCATCAAAATGCAAGGGATTTTTCCCTTCCTCCCCATCCCTCCCCCGTTGTTCTCTAATTCTACAGCTCTGGCCTCTCTGCCCGCTAGTGACACCTGTGGACAGAAAGTGACACAGCGCTTAATATTTCATGGGCTGTGCACAGTGGGGCGCGTAATCCAAAGTGAATTCCCTCAGAGCGCTTGCATTTACATGAAATCAAGTCACTCCTCATCAGTCACATCACCTGCACTGCCCCCCAAAAGCGCCCCTCCCTCACAAATGTGAAAGAAAACACACACACACACACACACACACTCCTGCAGCCAATGAGTGTGTAAGAGAGAGCAGTGGGGGGGGGGAGGCTGCATCATTCATGAGGGTTAAGGCTAACGCCGTCATAATCGAACCAGTGTGTTATAAAAAGAAAAAGTCTCTTTTTTTCCTTCCGTCCGTCCGTCATTCTTTCCGCACTGTAAATACTAAATGGATGCAGTCTGACGTGCTTTAAGACTGTGCGGTTGGGGATTTTAAGTAGGAGTATGTGTCTACGTGCGTGTGGTTGCGCATGTTTAAATTCATGTCTAGTCCTCTTCTTCATACTGCCAAGCAAAGCGCTGAGGCATCTCACCATTCAAACTGAAAATCAGTCTTGACCGCACACAGAAGTCAATCTGCAGCGTCGCCACACTGGTCTAACCAGCTTCTCCTCCCTGCCAGCTCAAATGCTGTCAATTAGCTGACAGGGGGCAAGAACATCATTTATTAATCACTCTGAAAAACCCCAAAGAGAGAGCCAGAGCTCAGCATAAATAAAGCACTTAAAAGCCAAGCCACTGCTGAACGCATTTGACAGTGTACATTCATAATGACTTGTGAATTCTGACAAGTCTTCTAATGCCGGCTATCTGTCACTGAGACGATTTCACCCCACAAGCTCATCGCTGACAAAAACAAGGCAAAAAAAAATAACCCTTTCCTGCAGTAGAGAGAGAATGGGAACACAAATATTCCACTAAACTGCACATGCTGAGCCATTAACAGTCTTAAGTGGCAGATGAAGTTTTCCACGGCATGTTGAACAGTAGTCCGACACGGGCTTAGGGCTCAGTAGTAAAGGACTGCCCCGTATCCAGCCACCCACTCAATAAAAACAAAGGAAGGAGCGACTAACTGCCTGATATGTACATGAACTGTGCTCTCCACTGAATAAAAATAGGGGAAACCAAATGATCTTTCAATTCTATTCAGAATATAACCTAAATTCTTAAAAGAGAAACATATTCCCATATTATTTAATCTTGAAATATTTTTACATACAACTAAATAAATGCTTGTTATGTTGCTTCCGTGATTCAATGCTGATGCTACAGATCTATTTTTAATTTGAAATGATCGATATTAAAGTGTGACAACCTGAAAATCTGTTTTTCTCTCGCCTCCAGATCTCTGTAGAAAAAAATGGGCAAAGGAACGAAGGACGGAGGAAGATGTTTTATAAAAGAATTTGAGGGCAGCCACTGGAGCAAAATGACCTCTGACCCCTCAACATCAGGCCTGTGTGTGCATCCATGTATGTGTTTGCATATGCCTCAGGCTACTGAGCCCCCACTGTCCCCAACAAGGAAGCTTAGGTGCTTACTGCCATGGGGCAAAGGTCACCAGATTAACCATCCTTATACACTGAGCATCACTTTCATCTTTCAGCAGTATCTGCAGAGTCGATACAGTGTAAGCTAGAGACGATATAGAATCAGTTTGTGTCATAATACCAGCTATGATAGGCTACAAGATCAGGAAAAGGAATAAAAACTATGAGCACACTTTGTGAAAGTCAAGAGTGTCTTTATAGCTCATCTGTCCAAAGCGGCTGACATGATGAGTTCTAAACTTTGCGATCTATTCCTGGAGCTCTCCAGAGAGACCTGTATGTTTTTGTTTCTGAGTAAGTGTGTATGTATGTGTTGTTTCTTCTCTTCCTGCTCTAACTCTCTCGTGCAGGATCAGACCTCTTTGCCCTTGACTGCCCCAGCCCAGTGAAATCTGTCCCAGTTGGACCACTCTGTAGAGCATTAATATTTGAGGGAAACACTCCTTTAAAAGCTCTTTCTGGTACAGAGGAAGTCAAAATCCCCTCTACACCACAAAAATAACACACATGGCCATACACTGCAAATATCATGCTCACCAAAAAAAGCACCCCTCTCCATTTCAGACTGGACACACAAACAGCTGCTGGGCACATTTGTTTTCCACTTCTTGGGGTTCCACAGCGGCCATAAGGTTCTCACATGCGCATGGAATTGTTTACATGAGGCTGGAGTGGCTTTAGGATCCAAAAACAAGCTTCTCACAACAACTAACCATGTTTCCTTTTAAGAACTATTGATCTATCTGACGCTACTACCTTCCAAATGATGTCTTAAACACAGGATAGAAGTATATACAGTATGAAGAATGTCATTTAAAACCTAACAGAAAAAAACAGTTTTATGGTGTGGTTGTTTTTCTTAAAGCACACTATGCATAAGGAATTTGATACAAAACACAGGCAAAACTTCAGTGTTATATATATATATATATATATATATATATATATATATATATATATATATATATATATATATATATATATATATATATATATATATATATACACATACACAATATACATACCAGCTGTGTTGCTGTCCTTCACATGCTGAGTGAGCAGGGGCCAAAAGTAGTGTGGCCTTATGGGAAAGTCCTGCTTCTTCAACATCTTCATCAGCTCTAAAGACATCCCTGCAAAAAAATTTATTATTCAGTTTTTGAGGTTCCCATCACTGCAGTAACCTGTATATAAATATGTAAATATTCACAATGCAACAAATGCACATAGATGGGTGTGTGTATGGAAATAGTGAATAAACACGTGTGCAATGGGCTTTAGCTGTCTCTCTGAATGCAAGTTAATGGACGTGTGCTGTGTACCAAGTTTCTTGGCCTCTAGAGCACAGGACAGAGTGAAGCTGAGCGCCGCAGTATGCAGATTAGACTCCTGGAGCTCTTTGCAATAGCTGCCGATCTTCTCCAGTGACTGTAGAGCACACACAAAAGATATCCAAAACATTTCAACAATCAAATGAATATTGATTGATTAATATACACTGTAATAAGACTAGCTTAAGGGAGCTAATAGGTAAAATGTATACCGTGTCCATGTTGACACAGTGTCTGAGGAAGAAGTTGCCCAGGTTGGCAGACTCTGTGTTGAAGCTTTCAGACTGCAGTGTGGGGAAAGTCTTCAGAATGTGAAAAGCTGTGTCCTCCTGTCTCTGGGTGATGAGGCTCAGACACAAGTTCATGGCATCTACAGGAAGAAAAACAAATATTTGATTCTGCTCAGCCACATAACACAGTTGATGATGATGACAAATACAGCTGATCAGTTAGCAGTGTTTGTAATGGTATTACTTTAGCTGCTGAAGACAACAGTGATGTGGAGAAACATCAGGTGTCTGCGTACCTGGAACGTAGCCCCTCTCGTGCCTCAAGCGCTCAACCATTTCTGGGATGTGCTGCTGGTGTCCGGCCTTGGCCAGAGTGAAGATGACCTGCATGACGTCCCTGTCCATCAGACTGCAGTCTGCACTATCTGCTGCCTCCATAGTCTGACACAGAGAGGATGATGAGAACAAAGAGTGAGAGAGTTTGGGAAGCAGGGAGGAACAGGAATGGAGGGAAAGCAGTAGAGAAGGAAGAGAGAGGAATGTCAGGGGTGGGGTGGGGAGTGATATTCATTAGATAGGCAACCATTCATTAAATACAAACATGTATAAAATGTGCATCACGATCATCTTGACAACCAACTGGAGAAACACACACCTTTTTTAAACTGTCCAGGTCTCCCTTTGCAGCGTAGGCATTAAGCAGCGCAACATAAGTGTCGGGACCCGGTTCAATTCCTGCTCCCCGCATCACAGACAGGATGTTCTTAGCACTCTCGATGTCCCTGCACAGTGACAGATGACAGCTGGTTTAACATTTTCTTATTTCAACACCAACACTTATTGTGAGCCATTTAGCAGGGTATGCTGCAAGATCAAAAGCTGTGACACTCACCCTGCACAAGCGTGGCCTGTCACCAGAGAGTTGAAAACAGCCTCGGTGATGGGCAAATCTTTGCTCTTCATAAAACCCAAAATAGTGCTGAGAAAGCGGATAAGAAACGTTAAAATAAATCCAAAAGGCACAATGTCTTTCAGTTTATATAGTATATATATATATATACTATATAAACATATATAGTTTGTATTATAACAACCAGGGGTGGAAAAAAATAAATTCATAACACAAAGTTTGCACACCTGGCTCCCTCGATATCTCCATTTTGGCAGTAGGCTGCTATGAGTCTCTGGTAGGTAACCTGTGCATAAAAATAAAAAGCAAATCAAAGAGAGCTTGAAATCACCAAATGTGTAGGAATTGTTAAAACATTAGAGTGCAAAAGTGCTGCTCTGTTCCAAGTGTGGATTAGACAGGTGAGGTACTATTTTTTTGAAGAATTCATTTGAATTATAAACTACAATACACTGTATATCAACCAAAATCTTTTTTTAGGGATGTTGGTTTCTCCTCCATTGCCTCTGTTGTGGTTGAGTTCAAGCAAACAGAAATCTAACAAGGTCCTGCTATTATTGTACATTGCAGTGCAGTGCTTACTCTGTTGGGCTGGACGTTAGCTGATTCCATCTTGGCCAGGAAGTCAGTGGGGGAGAATTTGAACTCATTTTGCAGGTAAACCTTCAGCAAGGCGTTGTAGTGACTAACATCATACTGTGCACCTGCGGAGGACAATGTGCAAATCCCCGTTTAAATATTTGAAATCGTGGTTCGATATGTTTAAGTTTAGCAGCAGTGAACAACAAGACGGTACTCTGGATAATAAGATGTTAGGTTGTTGCCATTGGTACGGCCTCTCACCCAACTCCTGAAGTTTCTCCCACACACGGTGTGCCAGCTCAGAGCGCTCCTCCAGGGGCACCTCGGGCAGCAGCGACCCACAGCTACGCAGCAGTAACAAGGCCTGGTTACCACTGGGATAACCTGCAGACAGACAAGAACAGAAGGTGAGGGTGGATGTAGAAAAGAAAAAAAAGAAAGATGACACAAACGTCAGCATGTCTTACTGCCAACTTTAAATGTTCTCCTAAAGAATAGAAATGGTGTTATGCAAAAGTTTGGCTGAGCTACCAGCAGTTTGATTACATGTTTAATGTAATAAAATTATTATTTGGGATGGTAATAGCTCAGTCCATAGGGAGTTGGGTTGGGAACCAGAGGGTTGCTGGTTTAAGTCCCCGTACGGACCAAAGCACGGAGTGTGGATTGGTAACTGGAGAGATGCCACTTCACCTCCTGGGCACTGCCAGGTGGTCTTGAGCACCCCTCCCCCAACCGCTCAGGGTGCTGGTCCAGCTGGCAGCCCACTCACTCTGACATCTCTCCATTTGTGCATGAATAGGTCCTGAGCATGTGTGTGTAATTGAGGCCTTTCGTGTGGTGATTACTAACAAACCAGAGTGTAAACTGTAATTTCCCCACTGGGGATCAATAAACAGTATTATTATTAATAACAACGGCCTGTCTCCATCTCCATCTGACATTCAACCTTAAAACCCCCTGATCACTGCTCTGCCGGCCTACCTGCCCTGCAGATATCATGGAAGATGCGGAGCAACAGGGTCTTGGTGATGCGACCGGTTCTCCTCACAGAGCTGTCCAGCTTGGCCAGAGCCCAGTCAAACTGCTGCGCCTGCTTGGACCGCACCGCAACGCTGGCCTCATCCTTCTGCTCTGTGGCCACAGCATAGTTACGCACACACCCCACTGCACATGGCCACACACGACTGCAGATGATTAGGTTGTGATATTAGAGGGGTACAGAGATGGATGGAAGAAGTTAAAGGGAAGAGATGGATTGAAAAGCATAAAAGAGAGAATGATAATTTAAGAAAGGAGAGAATGGAGGGAGGAGAAAGGACAGAGAGAACAAAAACAGACAGATGATTAACGTGGGTGAAGCACAGACAGATTAACATAGTTCTGTGGGTGCATGTGAGACATACGTATTTATCAACAGTAAGGCAGGTCCATCTCTGGAGGCTCTGACATGTTGTTTTTTTGTTAAGAGCTATGACCTTGAGAATCATAGAAGAAAACCCATGGCTCTTACATCAGCTGAGGTCAGTGTTACACTGCAACTTCATGATGAAATGCTAAATTTGACAATAACTTATCTGCATCACAGTACGACAACGTGCATTGCTGGTCACTAATGATGGGCCATTTCCTAAATGCTATAGCTAGCTAATGCACAGTACGGAAACATACAAACGTATAGCTAACAGTAACCTTATGAAGACGGACCAAGTTAATGTCATTATGAGACTGTGTGAGCATGACTCGGTTAACGTTACACAACATCTAAACATCACCTTGTGAAAACGGGGGCCATGTTTCTCTAACCAACTATTTACGTTTGCAGGTAATTTATTCACACATAATGCCCATAATGTGGGCACACCACATTTAATAATGCAGCTCATATTAGTGTGGATAATTGTGTCTCTGGCTGTCATTGAGCCTCAATGACATATCAGCTTTAAGCTCACGCGTGGATCACAGCTACACCAGCTAACAGAGTACGTGATACCTGGACGCGTTTCCAGAAGCAGGGCTGATTTGTCGGGAACAAACTCCGGTCCCTCTTCCGCCGAGAGCTCCGCTGTACAGACGACTGAATGTCGGCCCGTTTCGTTTGCTCCCTGTGATCTGAAGCAAGCCCGAAGGCGAAAACTTGAGTAGCCGGGCTGATCTCAAGAGCGCAGCCATGTTTTCTGTCGCACTGTGGAAGGGCATCCGCTCCACGTGACCGGTCAATAGTACCGCCAGAGTACCGCGAGAACACCGCGAGAGCGTCAGTTTTGTGTCACACTCATATGTCACCGTTCTCTTATTACATCCATGTAGGTCACACACTCATTATAATCATCCATGGTTACAATGTGCCATGCAGCTATGGTTGAAGTAATCAGATCTTGGGATTGAAAATAACATGCTGTATATCATACATTTATTTACGAAAAATTCCCCACTCGGGGACCAAGCCAACTTTTCTACACTTTATTAATTTCAGAAATATAGCACCATCCTATCTAATGTTAAAAACAAAAAAGCCATTAGGCCCTTTAAGTTATTAATTATAATAGGATGCACATAACACAAACTCTGGCATTATAAAATGTAATTTCTTTTATGGTCTTGTAATTTTTCTTTTCTATTGTACATGTATCTGTTACATGTAACCTTTGTACAGAAGTGTGATAAAGAGTGAAGAAAAGTACTCACAGGTCAACGAAAAATGTAAATACCTACACTGCTTTTTGTCAATTTATTTACTATTGCTCATTATAATCTCATACAAGTTCTGTTTGGCTGTTTAAACTATATTTCCAACATGTAATGCAAGAAATCATGAAAAAACATATGTCTACTCATATTGTATTGTAGGAACTTTACGTCGTCTAACTGTACAGTGATGAGCCTTTAGCTGTTGAATTTCACAGTGAGAAAAGGTAATTTATTCATAGTTTCTTTTTATTACATCATGAACTTTTACAAACAGTAATATGTTCAAATAGGACTTCATTCGCTCAGTTCTTCAATAAGCTTACTATTCACTTTGTTCTTCCCTTTCTTCAAGTTCTTATCAACTACAGTCTTTGCTTCTTCCATGCTGCTCCTAACACTCTCTCTTTTACTGTGTTCGCTCCACAACTCAATAGCTAGTCTACGAATCCTGTGTGCATTGTCCAATACCCAAGCTTGAAAAAATTCACACTTCTTGCTTGCCAGGAAGTACTTCTGTCTCCTTGCTCCTTCCTCACCCTTTTTAGAAAGGGCTGTTCTGGCCTTGGAGAGTACTGAGCGAAGCTGACTCAAGGCTGCTAGGCAGTATCCTGAAGCATCCTTTCTGTCTCGGCCAGTCACAATGTGAGCTACAGCTTCCACCGCCCTTGCTGGGGCAAGAGGATCATCCTTGTCGAGGTAACCTCCACCCAAAATAAGAGTTTCTCCACTGTCTAAGGCCTCTTGGACAGAGTTAAACACCCTGCTGGAGTTCAGTGCTTCAGACAGAGCAAGAATCATGTCACAGAACTCAAACAACAGTGAATCAGTGTCATTGTTAAACAGGCACAGTGTGAAGGTGTAGCCAAAAAGTGCATTGACAAAACCATAGCAAACAAGGGGAGATGGGTTTGCACATAAGGAACTCAACTTTGGAATTTTTGCAGAAATTTGAGGGACACTTGGAAAGGATGAACTTCCCATTCCCTTGCTGGTTTCCTTTTTGTTTCCTCCTTTAATCTGTCTCAACTTTGTATCTGATTTTCCCAGATGAATGATTGTGTGACTCTGAACTCTTTCTTGTGATGTCTTGACTTCATCAACTTCCTGTTCATTCATAGTTGTTGAATCATCCTTCTCAAGTTTGCTCACTTCCTCCTCAAGCACCTCCACCAGTGCTCTCCCTCCATCCTCATGTTCCTCCCACCACGGCTTCCACAGGGGAACCAGCCCACCAAGAGCTCCATCCTTTACCAGACCCATAAACGTCTCTTTCTCTTTACTGTTGAGAACTTCCCACAGCTCCTCTTCTGAAAGTTTGTCAATATTCAGCCCTGAAAGTCGATCAGCCAAGTCCAACTCCCCTTCTGCTCCTTCGGCGCCCTCATCTATGTCTCCATGTAGCAGCTGCCCTTCTCCAATCTCTTCAAGTTTTCTCAAAATAGCCTCAATCTCTGTTGCACTCTCTTCTCCAGATTGTTGAAGCTCTGCTAACCTGGAAAGGAGCTCCACAACTTGCACTTTGTCTGTTGCCTCTCCTGCCTCTTCTTCTGCATCATCTGACACAATACCAGAGTCCTTCAACAAACTTTCCATGCCCCCGTCTGTCTTTTCTGCCTTTTGTCTGAGTCCCACAAGAATCTCCTGCATTTTAATTCTGCCTTCACTTTCTGTTTTGCCCATATTCTTCAGCTCCTGTAGAACGGACTCCTTGTAAAACTCCTCCGAGCACAAGGAGTGATCTGGGCTCTGGTAGCAAGCTAAGCCACAGTAATGCAGGTTACACCGAGGGCAGGTGTAACAAGAGGGCTTACATTTACACAGCATACAGACTGCACTCCTTCTGGCGTTACTACCATCCTCTTCCTCTTGTGTCTTGGCTGGGGTCAGAAACTCCTCTTGTGTAGCTGCTGCTCTAGACGGTAGCAGAACCCCGTCTCTAGTCACTGTTTCGGGCTCTGTGTCAGTCCACTCCTCCTTTGGACCGATGTCTGTCAGAAGACTCCAGACAGACGGAGGAAGTCTCCGTCTAATTATTGGATTCATTAACGGTTGAACGGGTATAAGCACAATGTTGTACCAAAAGGAAGATAAAGTTGTTAAGGTCTCAAGTCCGAAAGAGGTAACCTAAGAATTGAAGAAATGGGAATTAGAGTGGTTAGTTAGTAGGGATGTATGTAATCCTTTGTTACGTTTCTTTAAAAGGGGATTTTACAATTTGGCTTTGGCTTTAAACACACGTAGCGTTACATCCGTAAACCGCTTTAAAGCCAGTGTAAAGGTCGCAAAGAAGGCTTTGCTAGCAACATTCCATGTCAATATAACGAGCTTTGTTCAGCGTTCATAGCTTAAAGAACAAAGTATACTTACTTTCCAGCATTGACACCAACGTTTCCTCAATGAAGCTGCCTTGTCGCCTGTTGATGACGTATGGTCGACTTAAAGTCGCAGTTTCTGATTTTCAGTAACACATACACGCTAATCTTACTACTACCACTACAAAATGTAATTGTAAGAAAGGGAATGTCCATGGCCTTCCAAATGTCTGTTTGTTTACAGTGTTTAATAAAAAAAAAAAAAACAACCACTACTACTTCTACTATCAGTGATGATGGTGATGATAACACCTTTCTTCAAATGTCTATGGATAATACTAGTGATGATGACACTACTACAACTACTACTACTAATAATAATAATAATAAGAAGAAGAAGAAGAAGAACAAGAACAAGAACAAGAAAAAGAAGAATTTTATGTATGAAATTTGGAGCCTACATAGGTTACGTAATGAGTTGTTATTCTATCACCACCAATATACCATTACTATCTTATATATAAAGAAATGTATTATGTGACAGTAATTGTAATTTGGGTAAACTGCTAACCAACTGAGTATAGAATTCTATATATTATATATATATATATATATATATATATATATCCATGATGCCTTACCAGTGGCACTCCCCACACAAATGAATGGCTTGTTAGGCCAAATTAAGATAGTTGATTTCTAAAATGAGCTTATCCATAGACTTCCCTGGCAACTAAATGACTGAAACTGAAATTCAACAGTAATCATTCATCACAGGCATGTGTGCTGCATGTCACTGTCTGATTAACTCATTCATAACTGTCAATCTGTGTACACATTAAGCATGTCTATCTATATGCGTGTCTTCCTGACTGTGCAATGAGTCTACATCTCCCGTGGGGCTGTTTGCTATGAGGTGATTGTCTCCTGCAGGGGGTCAAGCATGGTAAAGGTCACGCAGGTGGGGAGTTGTCAGATGGCTGTCCACCCCTCACTGGGCCAAGGGGTTCCCATGCCGCCTGTCAGAGCCCGTGGGGAAAGGGGGAGGAGGGGGGGGGTCTGAGGTTGACGTGTGCCATGCTGTCTTGGCCCCGCCCCTGGCTGCCGTGCCAGTAGTCCTGGGTGGGGTGCTGCCTCCTCGTGTCTCCTTTATTCTTCCCTGGCATATCCTGTGACATGTTAGTACCCCCAACATTAAATCCACAAGCTACTGACTGACTGTTAGACTTATGATATGTAGTAAAGCCGAGTCTTATCCAGGTTAGGAAAGCTTTTTGACCTCTTTGCATGTTTCAAGGGCCAGGTATTTTATTTTAATCACAGACAGGAAAGATAGGTATGATATGGATTAACTGGGCAGAATTGGACAGCAGTGGTTCTATGGTGGGTTATAATCCTTCAGAAACCAAGACACCACAGTGAAATTTTAGCAATAAAAATCTACATTTATAGCCTTTTGCGTGAGTATAATCTCACAATTATTTTATTGAATGTCCCATCATGTCATCTTACAAGAAATTATATACGGGTATATTTTCCCTTAAAAAAGAACACATCGTACATCCCCATTATCCATCACACACGTTGCCCCCCTGTACACACTAACACACAGCATTAGGACTCCTATGGTGTCAGTTAAGATGCAATAAAATCCAATTTATGATGAGTGTAATACATGTGAAGCTCAGTCCATGCTCTTATGCCTTTCTATACCAGGGTCATGAAAGTGTTCAGATTTTACAGTAAAATGGGATTGAAATGGAATTGAGATTGGAGTGCAAGAAAAGAAACCCAGAAAATGCACAGTACAAACACACAATCATACACACATCCCGCTGTCTGCCACCAGCTGATAGGTGACGGGAACATGCTCTGCCTTTTGGGCATGTCTAGCCCTGGCATGTCTACTGTACAGCAGCAGGGTGTGTGTGTGTGTGTGTGTGTGTGTGTGTGTGTGTGTGTGTGTGTGTGTGTGTGTGTGTGTGTGTGTGTGTGTGTGTGTCTGTGTGTGTTTGTCTGCAGTAAAAGAGAGTAGACCTATGTTGATTTAGACTGTTCTGTCACCTGTCAGCCCCAAAAGGATCTGGCATTATAGGACACCCAAAAGGGAGTCTGTAAGTATTTGTGTGTGTGTGGGGGGTTGAAAAAATATCCTGTCTGTGTCTCATGTCCAGTTTTTATGTGAGCACCCAAAAGCAAGTGTTTCCGTTTGACAGACTGACTTTGCACGTACAATCAAACTTTTTTCTCTCCTCACAATACTTTGGGGACTGTGTGATGATATCATAATAATAAGATTGCTATAATCGCACCTGTTGTGCACAGTATAAGACATGAAAGAAAATGAGATACATGTAACTTTATTTAATCCGGAAAGTACACTACTCAATAATTCAAATCTCTTTCAAAGGAGTGCCCTGGTTTGCAGCAGCACATGGAACATACTATCAAACACAGAGGTTGCATGACATATAGCACACTTAAAATGAAATATGAAGAGAATAATCATATATCAACAAAGAAAGGAGTAGAAGGATAGTAAAATAACATAATTAACAATATATATATATATATATATATATATATATATATATATATAGTACATAAAATAGATGACTTGTATACAAACAATAACAAAACTGAAGACATTGGTGATCACAATACATACTAAATGTTAAAGAGAGCACAATACAGTATAAAAGCTTATTTTCTTTGAAAAGGAGTATATACTGTATAACGTCTTTGAATGTAAATAGTACTTCACGACATTATTTGGAATAATAAAAGTGCATAAATATGAAGCTAAGGTGCTGAAGATAGAGTGTACCAATGTCTGTGAGCGAGTCAGTGAGTGTGTAGTGCTCAAAGGTGTATTGCAGCGAAATCTCAACTGAAACCTGACAAAGCAACAACACCCTCTTTTGCCTTCACCCTCTCATCCTCCTTCCATCTCTCCTTCATATACCATTTTCATGAATGAACCCAAGAATGTAAGCTCAGCTTCTCAGCATGAAAACATCAATGTACTCCTTTAATAATTAATCTCCTGGAAAAAATTATAAATTATTAACCTTTTATTATAAGGCTTTACTGTTTCTTCACAGACCTCGTCCTCTCTCTGTCTCCCTGTCTTCCTTCCTTTAATAGACAACCTTTGCCAGGTCACTCAAGCCATATAAACAAATCCCAGTTTCCTCTGTAGCTTCATGAGCTACTTTAACCAGTGGACTCTCTCTTTGAGTGTATATGTATGTGCCTGTATGTGTCTGTGTGCTGGGTGCAGTATGGCGTGTGATGTGCTATAACACAGGTAGAAGGAGCAGTAGCCTCTCAGTGACCTAAAGTGGCTGTTGACAGCAGTGACAGTGGAAACAAGCAGGAAGAAGAAAAAAGAAACCTTGCAGTACTCTAGAAGTCAACCTTCTCTCTGTCTCTGTCCCTCTGGACCCAGGCAGGAAATAGAGGGTCCGATGTATCACAGTAGCCTAGACCAATAATTTCCTGTACTACTATTTTTTTCCACACCAGCAATTTCCTACTGTTATTTTGCAACTCTAGCTCAGTCATGCACTAGGTATCTCTCTCTCTCTCTCTCTCTCTCTCTCTCTCTCTCTCTCTCTCTCTCTCTCTCTCTCTCTCTCTGATGTGTATTTGCTTAACAAATATAATATTATTGTGAAAATAAGAGTGCACAGTTTGAATTATATCTAAAATGGCTTACTTTGGTTTCCTTTAATTGGTCTAATTCATTACTATTAAGTTTTTATGATGGAATCTTTTATCTGATTGTTATTAGAAATTGCATTTATGATTTTTTAAGTGCAATATTTTCTATCTGTTCTATGTTGTTTGTCTGTGACTAAAAGTTATAGTCTTTTTTTATCTCAGTGAGGCTTTCCTGGCTAAATCAAAGTTATATAAATAAATACATTAACATAAAAAAAGGTTGATTATAAAACCCTGATAACAATGTGTGCTTGAAGGAAAGTAGGCTTATCCAGCAGCCCTCTGCCAAATAAAAAATGAAAAACAACAATATAAAGAACCTTAGCCTAATTGTTAATTGTTGTTGTAAAAAGTATTTAGTTTTTATAGTATATGGCACAAAACAGAGAGGGTGTTGTTCTTTCAGACTGGGCTCAAGCTTGTAGCTTGTAAAGGCATTAGGAATAGTACTTGTCAGAAAAGTGACAGACGTGACAAAAACATGTGGAACGATGACATTCAAACCCCTTTACAAGCAGCAGCAGCAGCCAGTCATTACAAACTCATGCGGTGCAGCCAAACATTGTTCAAACACAAACTTTATTTAAAGAAGGCCTATGTCTGGCTGGGAAATGTCATGTGTATACAGTAAATATGATTCCTAAAACATCTAGTATATTCATATATGATGAATAATACAGAATATACAGTGTATGAAACAATATAAAGACATCACCAATAATATGTTGCACTGTCTTTCTTATTTCTTCTTTCTCTTTGAACTTTAAGCCTAACCTCTCTCTGTCTTCTCATGGCTGGTTAAAGAAAAAAAAAAAAAAGAGTGAGACTTCCATGTTTTTCCCTCTACATCCCCATCTCCATCACACCATTCTCCCAGGAGCAAACCTGAGACTGACTGTGCATCGGTGTATCACCCGCCTCCATCTGTCTAACCTCCAGCCCCGCCTACTTCCATCCCCACGAGAGGGAGCAGCAGATCAAGAAAAGAGGAAGAATGGAGGAAGGAGCGAGGGAGCGAAAGAGAGAAGTGTGTCTGTGTCCCAAAGGATTGGTCTCTGTCTGTCTAAATCGGGAAGTGAGAATGTGACAGCAGGAGAGGCAGAGCATAGACATCCTTTCAGTGTGTGTGTGTGTGTGTGTGTGTGTGTGTGTATGAACCTTGTTGAGCTGAGGTGTCATATGTGAAGATCACAGTTTCAAGCTAGTGGCAACCAGGGATGACGCTCTAAATCACTAAAATGCCAGAGACAACTGTGCTGTGATATGTTGTGAGAGAGAGAGTTTGTGTGAATGTACTGCATGTGTGTGTGTTTGTGTCTTTTGGGACATTTGATGGAGATTAATACCACTTTTAGAGTCTGAAAGTGAAAATGTTATCAAGTATGTCAACTTGGAAAAAAAAGAGAGTGACATTGTGTACACCTGATGTGCACACACACACACACACACACACACACACACACTGAAGAGATGTCTTTGCTTTAGTTTTTTTTGTCTGCCTTAGTCATTTGAACTCAAGTACCCTTTCTTCAACACCTGTCATATTCCAAATGTGTTGATTTAAATGGATTTCAGATGCTATTTAACACTAAATTAAATGTTTTTATATAATTGATCTAATGTTTGGGTTTGTTAGGTAAATTGAATGACTTTTTCAACTGTTTTATAATTTACAGTAAATAAATACTATTTCAAACATGTATTTGATACATTTAATGAAAGATAGTTCTATTTATCCAGTTCTTTTATTAAACTTTTCATCAATTCATTTAGCTGTCTATTTAAAAAAATTTTCCATTGCTTCTAGCCAACTGTTTTAGGTTTATCCATTCATTTTAGCTATCTATTTCAACCATGTGTCTATTACTTCTAGCTCATCGTTAAACCATTTATCCATTACTTTTAGCTTACTATTTTGAATGTTTAGCCATTACTTCTTAACCATGCACCACTTTTTATTATTACTTTTTTATATATAATTTTATATATTTTAATGTATATATATAATTATAATTGTTATATATAATTATAAACATGTATATACACTATATATATACACTGTATATATACAGTATATATATAGATATATATATATATATATCTATATATATAGATATATATATATTATATGGACCCCGTAGAGAAAGTTGGGGAGAGAAGGATGTTAGCCAAGCTGACATCCATCATGGACAACACCTCTCACCCCCTACATGACACTGTGGGGTCCCTGAGGAGCTCCTTCAGCAGCAGACTGATACACCCACGGTGTAAGAAGGAGAGGTACCGCAGGTCCTTCATCCCGGCCGCTGTCAGGCTCTACAACACCTGCACTACCTGATAATGTTGTAGTTTTTGTTCCTTTTTTTTTCTCTCCCATCTACACCACACACTTTCTGTTTATCTTTATTATCTTTATTATCGGTATTTATATTATTTTATTACAAGTACTTACTTTTCAATATTTATGGTCACAGGTTAATACAATTTATATTGTGCTACCGACTCTTGCTTTATTACTCTAATTACATATTCAATTTAATTTTAACGTCACTTACACCGCAATATTGTTTCTTTCTTGTATCATGGCCGCACTTTAAAATACCTTTATTTGACGCCATTTTGCTTACTTTGCTTACTTTATTTCTTGTGTGTTTACTTGTTTGTGTGTTGTTTGCTGCTGCTGTAATAAGAAAATTTCCCTGTTGTGGGATAAATAAAGTATAATCTAATCTATATATATATATATAATATCAACATATTAACATCTGCAACCAGGATGGCTGCGCCCATAACAAAAAATTCGACGACTCGTATCAGATCTCCACAAACGAATTGGTGACATCACACATGAGCTGTCCATTAATAATATACAGTCTATGATTACAACACATATTCAGATGTTTATTTCTATGTTTACAAATTGGCTGAAATCTACAATATTTCCACATATCCCCTTGTAACTCACGTAAGTCCCCTCTCTGAGTACATGAGTACCTCTGGTTGGGAATCACTAATTTAGATCTCGTATCTATGGCACATGTGCACAAACTGTGTGGATGAAGAATTACATAGACACAGGGCTGTCTCTCTGTTTCCCCTCACACATAAAGCTAAATGCATGTAGGCCAACTCACTGTCAGCTTCACTTCCCTTTCAACGCAGTCAAAACAACACACTAGCCATTGTCTCCTCTTGTTTATCAACCTCTATCCATCTCTTGTTACCTCTATCTATCTTTAACTCTCTGTTTCATGAGGTGTGAGTCACAAAGATTTGTCTAGCCGATCAACAAAACAAGCTGTTCAGGCAGCACTTTCACAGTGACGTTGATACAGTTATAGTCACATCATTATATCCGTATTAGCAGGGAAAACCCTTCACGCTCTAACACCTACATGCCGTCACCGCATGCCATCTCCAGCGTCTGATGTGTGTTCTAACTCATTTACTCTTAGTGTGTGTCCCTGCCTTATTCTAGCTTGACAGATGAAGCTCGACACATATTCATAGTATGATCAGCATAATAATGTTGATCAAAATGTATACCCAATCTGCTATTCTGTAAGTAGCACACGGCAGACATTTCTTTTTAAATTGGGAAGACCACTAAAGAAGTAGCTAAGTCATTGTATAGAGGTAAAGAGCCTGAGTTTTTATATACTGTAAAAAAAAAAAAGGATTTGCCACCCTCTAAAACAATTTCCTACTTTCAAACAACAAAATAGTGAGGTATCAGGTAATGTTTACCATGTTCACTATTAGTTTAGTATGGCAGCATGCTAACACGTGAATTAGCACCAAATATAAAGTACTGTTTAGGCTGATGGGAATGTCGTTGCCTTTGCAGGTATTTGGTTATAAACTAAATTAAATTCCACCAACGGAATAGAGAGAGTTTTGGAAACAGTTAAGTAAAATAATTCATCCTCTATGTAATTGTCTCTGAATTTATTATGTATTTACACCAAATGGCTGTAAATAAAAAGCATTTGTGTTACATATTTTAGAACATCTGAGCCGCTTTCTGACTTCATGCTGCCCTATTTTGATTAATTTGCATTTTACATCCCCATGTTTTTATTTATGTGAAGCTCTTTGCTTTCTGTCAAATCTGATCGCAACTCGAAACTTGGACGATAAATGAAAGCATCAAACAATCTATTACTCTTAACCCAAACCTGCATCATCGTGATATTTTTATTTGTTGTTATTTTTGCTCAAATGTTTCATAATAATGTGAAACAGTTAAATACAGGTGATATATCATTAAATATAATCAGTTAACAATGGAATAATTTGAAAGCAAAGATCACATAAATATCCACACACACTGAACAGAGGATACTTGCGTGTATACCTTGAAGGCAAGGTAAGGCGACACAATAGAGGAACTCTTTCAAATATCGAAAAGGGACAGGGGAACACTTGGCATTTTGGGCATGCACATAATCACATACTCTTATTGTGTTAGTGTTAAGTGGAAAGGTTGTGTGTTAGTGTGTTTGACAGCTCTCCGACCCTGGCTGCGATGTTGACATTAGTGGACCAGGACACATCACCTCTGCTTTGGGAAAAGGCCTACGGTGAGCCTGCCCTCAACAACAGCACGGGTTCTGTGTGTGTGTGTGTGTGTGTGTGTGTGTGTGTGTGTGTGTGTGTGTGTAGTTTTAGTACATATTTACAGTTCCTGTTAAAGTTAAAGTACCACAGACATTGACAATGTAGCACCTGCTAATGCCTGAACAGATTAATTTAAAGCGTAAAAATGGCTCTCATTCACAGTGTCTCAGGTTAAAAATAACCCAGTTGGGTTTTCTAGTGCGAGTTCTGCTTTGCAAGTGAGAACACTTTCCTGGAGTGCAGCTTTATTTCAAGTTGAAATGCTGTGGAAGCTTTCTTTTCACAGTTTTTAACACAAACATGAAGACGAAACAGACATCTTTGAAACTGTTGGAGCCATTACCACACTTTGTTTTGTTTTTAAACCACATTGGTTATGTTAATTAATCTGCGGTTTTATGTTTGAGCACTGGGTGCTGCATTGCCTGGGAAGGCATAAAGGTAATCAGCCACAGGTACACAGGTGTGTGGAGAAACAGGGAAAGCATACAGCTTAGGTCAGTCATGTCATGGTTTCAATTGTTTGACAAAAAAATGAATGGAATCAAACCAGAAATGAAATGAAATGGACTAATGCTTGTGCGACGGTGAGCAGGCCGTTAAGGAAAATAAATGGGTTCCAGCACCAAAATGCAGACAAATTGTGGACTTTGATCATTGGCATGCAGAACACGAGTTCAAGCAAGTTATCCCCTGATCCCACCTCATTGGCCTAATGTAGGAGTTGAAAAAAGACTCTACAGAAACCTTTCCCCTCTCTAATCTCCTCTTTCAGCCATTTGCATGATAGCTTTACAGCACAAGGAGCCTCAGCCTCCTCAGAGTGTTGCTTTTTATCTTGTGCACGCCTGTTGTTGACTTCACTTTCTCATGGCTGTCCGGAAATCAAATCCGATCAAGTTTTTATATTCCACAAATTGTCACTGTGCCAACTCTGGAGGATTGAGTGAATGGAAGAGGACAGCGAGATGCAAACAAACAAGCACATAGATAAATAACCTAACGCTAATGTCAACAACATGCATGTCATTGTCAGAGCAGACACAGGCCCTCTCAACCGTGACATGCAATTGGTACGCAGGGAAAGAAGAAAAGGTCAACAAAATGATACAGAGCAAACTAATGGGGAAAGGAATTCATACATCTGAAACCCTAACATCATGACTCACTCATTGTTTTTCTTTCGTTGTCTCCTGTGTGAATGAAGTGTATGTATGTATGAAGTCCAGAGCTCTCTTTTGATATATGTGGTGTGGAATGTCAGGCATGTCTCGGTGCATTAGGGAGCGGTGAGGAGGACACTGCCTGCCATTGCGCTCCGATGAAGGCGCCTCAACAATGGATACTACACTCCCACCACCCTTCTACTCCCCAGAAGCCTTGGCAGTTATCAGTTAGAGCGGGGACAATTGGGGGTGGGGTTGCCTGCGAATAAACTGGCCTGGGGCGATGCGAGGAAAGCAACTTTTCAAGAACTGATGAAGGCCAAGAGAGAAAGCAGTTTTCTGTTGAAGGCAATGATGTGAAATGTTCTCTGTGGCAGCTTATTGCCTGTATACTGTTGTTCATTGGCAATGTGCAATGTTGTTGTGTTGCAGCGTTGTGATTCAGTTCAATTTACAGTCTACGATCTCAAGCCTCAGCATCACCTAGGCTTCTTTTATTAACAAATATTTCTACTTCACTTTCTTATTGGTAGAATTTGTCTCCTATCTGTCATCACTATTTTTTCATTTTATGACTCTCTTTCATTCCCCTATCAATCAAAATTCTACTTCCTCCTCTCTTCCTCTATCTCCTAGCTTCGCTTAGATCTCATCCTGACCTTTGACATCCATGCATACATCCACCAGCCCTTTGGTGTCTTGTCCATCTCTGTATCTGTCTCCTGTCTAGCCTCAAGTTACACTCTTAATACCAATCTCCATCTTATCCTCAACCCTTCCACCTCTCTATCCTTGGGCCTGTTGGCTGCAGGTGGATGTAGCAGGTCTGTCACAGGGTGGCGAAGCTGTCAATTATTGTGTACGTGTATTTATGTGTGTGTATGTGTGTGTGTGTGTGTGTGTGTGTGTGTGTGTGTGGTGTCAGAGGGGTGTGAAGGCAGCTGTCACGCTGTCTCAGGATCATATGCTGGCTGTCAGACAGGCTCTGAAGTAACTGTCATCCAACCAGCAAAACACACACACACACACACACACACACACACACACACACACACAGGGGATCTTTATTTTATACATTCAATCAATATGACAATTTTGACTTTAAAATTATGCTTTACTCAGCTTTAATATTTTTGACACATTTTGTGGAAATGAAAACTGTTTACCATTCACCAACATATTAAACTCTTGTAATATTCAATATTAATAAACGTTTTACAGAAGGCTTATTGTTCCATTCTCACGAGGGACAGTAATTAATGTAACATCTGCACATTTGATGTGCTGAAGTGTCCTTGAGCAAGACACTGAAACCCTGCCAGCTCCAGGGATGCTGACCCTGCTCTGTAACATCTGTTGACAGAGGTCAAGTGACGAGAAGAGTTCCCTTAAGGATCAGTAAATTGAATTCTTTTTTATTTGTTATTCATGCTTGTCCCTACAAAGCATGTTAACAGTAAACATGAACTGTGGGATTGGAGGAACACTTTATAATAACCATCATAATTTCTCTCACAGCTTTATGTAACTATGAGCGAGGTTCAATCAGGCACAGCATGACTGTGGCTCATCCAGAGATTCGGCGTGTGCCCTTTTTCCGTCTATCTGTCACGCATCCAGGTCGCGATGCGGCCCGGGCAAGGGAGGGCGGTAGGGAGCGAGCCCAGTCTCTGCTCTTATAGGTGCTGACACACCAACCCGATTATTGGTGGTCAGCCAGTCTGGTGAGGTCGGTGACTTGAGTCTGTTTGGTATGTTTCGTGCCGTTGTCAGTCTGAGGAGCAGTTGGCTTTAATTTGGGCCGATTTGACTTGTTGAATCGGACAGTCAGGGCAGTCAGGTCAGAATCGGCAGTCAGACTCAATAACCAATCTGATTGGTGGAGTGCTAGCCCTTGACTCGCGAATCAGTACACTTATGTTAAAACATTTACCAGAAATGACGAGAACCTTTCAAACTGACCTTTGTCGATCAAAAAAACAGACACATTAAAGAACTGCATGGCTTATTTCTCGCTTAAAATGTTTCCAGAAACACGTTTTGGTGAACTATTTATGTAAAATATGAGATTGTATTCTGAACAGGCCGCCATTATGGTTGACTTTGAAATTCGGGAGAAGCCAGACCCACATGACGCGTTCTTCAGTTCCGGTTTTAATTTTTTGGGCGACAATACAGATTAGCGTCGCTCATGCGCAGAACGTAAGCTCAAGTCGGTGTCGCTTCGGTGTGTTCTGAGGCACTTTTTGGACCGACAGGGAGCCGAATGACCGGGTAAAAAAAATTCACAGAAATTGCTCAAATTTTTAGAAAGATAGTTGTTTTACTGTTAATAAACCATAAATAAATGGTTTATAGTGTTTACTAATTATTAGTAATGTTATAATGTTTAGTGTCTAGTGTGTTTAGTGTTTAGTGTCATTAGTTTAGTGTAATAAAAAATAATCAGTTTATAAATGTAGGTAGATGGTTAATAGCAATGGTTACTAAATAAATGGTTTATAAAGCATCAAGTAACATTCATTTGGCCCCATTACATTTTTTTTGGCAATCTATGAAATAGATGATTATGCATCTAACTACTGTTTTTTTACAGATCATTTTTTGGGGAATTTTAAGCCTTTATTTTCCATAGGACAGATGAATACATGAAAAGGGGAGAGAGAGGGGGAATGACATGCAGCAAGGGGCTGCAGGTCGGAGTCGAACCCGTGGCCACTTCGTCGAGGAGTAAAACCTCAATATGTGTTTGCCTGCTCTACCAACCAAGCTAACCTGGCTATCTAACTAATGTTTATAGATGCTTTACAAAGTCTTGATTTACTATTACCAAGGATCATTACATGTAACTTTATAATAGCCATCCAAATAATGTATATTGACAGTGTATTGATTGATTGTATGTAGTGATTGTGCATTGATTTATCAACGATTTTTTAATTACTAACAAATACTTAATATAATATATAGAATGTTATGATTTGGGGAACAAAAATGTTAAAATAGCATAAATTATAGCACAATTAATCATTAGTAAGCATTATTCATGATAATTTCATTGTTAACTGTGGAATAACTATTAATTTAAGTTTAATAAACAATCAATTTACCATTCATTAACAACAGTTATTATAAAGTGTTACCAAAGAATCACTGAACTAAACCTCCGCCGTCACTTTTTAGATAGATGTGTATATGTGTGCATTAATGCATGTGTGTTCACTTCTGCATGTAAGTGTGTGTGTTGTGGGGGATCTCTTAGAAGAAGGTCCCCCATCTCTTCAGTCCTCAGTCTGTTCAGGTAAATAACACATTCACACACCACTGGGCACACCATCGATATCTCTCCCCCAACACACACACACACACACAAACACACAAACACATACTCACCACATCATCTCCTTCTCTTGTACCCTATTGATCCCACACACTTTTCTCTTCTCTTCAAATGCCTGCACAGTACTTGGTGACTGTGTGTGTGTGTGTGTGTGTGTGTGTGTGTGTGTGTGTGTGTCTGTGTTTCTGATGTCCAGTGAGACAGGGGAGGCGGCAGGTCTCCATTGGCCACAGCGCAGCTGTCGTTTCAGGTTAGTGCAGGCGAGAGGTGGCTGAGGAAGAGATGGAGAGGGATGAATAAGTGAAGAAGCTGCAGACTGGACTCATGTTAAATGTAGAAAGGCTAACGGACCCGACTGCTGTTGAGCTCTGTGTGTGTGCGCGTGTATGCATGTGTATGTGTCTGTGTGTGTGAGACAGAGAGCGAGAGAATGTGTATGACTCTATATGCACACAAGGGCACTACAGAGGACCTGCTGCCTGTCCCGCTGAGCTTCCAATTAGCACACACCACTACACCAAGACACACACAGACACACACACATACAAAAACACACACTGAGGACCCTAGAGAGAGGCCTCAAACCTGCCTGTCAGCTGCTGTTAGATCACACTGCACTGGGCCAACACCACAAGACACACACACACACACACACACACACACACACACACACACACACACACACACACACACACACAAATGCAAATTTACACTGAGATTAAGATTGCTGTAAAATTACATATTCATCTGAACTAATGGATATCAACCACATCCAATATAATTCAAAGTGTATTAGAATAACAAACAGCACAGTCGGAAAGTTGATAAAAGTTTGACAAATTTCTCTGTAATCCTCCAATCAAATGCAGCAGGGAAACATCTGAAGGTCTACGTGAAACACATGCACGCACACACGCACACATAAAGCATTATCACTTAAAACCTTCCACAGCATTGCCTATTTTGTCCTTGTGCATATTTTAATGACATCATCAATAATGGACACATACCCATTCTGTGGTAGAGCAAGCTAGGATCTCACAGTGCTAACACACACACACACACACACACAATACAATATGTGGGTCAGACTGGTTGAATTTTGATCTTTAATTAACAATCTCTGGTTAGGCTGGTTTGTTAGTGAGCCCATTAGTGAGCTGTTCGCTAGCCTCACTCTTTGATTGGCACAGACCTCTTAACAGTATGTTCTTTCAGCTACTTCACTTTACAGAAACATGATTCTGAACAAAAAATAGAGGTAGCCAAGCTTTACCTGATACTTAAGTTACTCAGTTTACATCAAGGTTCTTTTACCAATCATAAACATTGCATTAGTATATGAGGGTTACATCATGCTGTGTCTATCATAGCAAAATAGTGAGATGTTTTTGTCACAGAGTGGGATCAGAAACCTAATGCTTGCTGATGTTTAATGTCATCTACAAGTAGCTCTGTGATGTAATGACAGATTAAGCTTTGTAAAACAGAATTAGGTTGTGATTCGGATAACTGAATCCCAACCACTGCATAACTGTATTTGACTTATTTCTGCGGAGTTGATAGCTATGGAGAAATTTTTCTGATTCTTGCCCAGACCCAGCAAAGTCATCAAAGACCCCTGGTAGGAGCTTAGAGATGGTACAGATTTAGCGTTTAAACAAAGGGCACTTTAGCACGGTGAATGCTTTCTGACACGAGGTGTAGAGATGACGCACAGGTCATCTACAATGACAAAAAGGGAAGATTGCTTTATCCCTCAGTCTCATGTCACAACCTCAATACTCTTACTCTTCTGCTTTATAATTATTATTATTATTATTATTATTATTATTATTATTATTATTATTCCTCCCACTTTCCTTGAACCCGCAATCTCAAGAGCATATTTCCTAAAAAACAAAACCAAAACACCAAAACAAATCTACTGTACCTTGGTGTGTTCCCTTGGGTGAGATTGAGGTGACACTACACTGAGGACAATGCAGAAACGCAGACAGAGAAAGAGCTGGGACAGATGAAGATGTGGTAGATGCAGAAACAGTGGTGGTGGCCTTATCTTTGCCCATTCAGGGAGAAGATCCTCCTTGCTTTGTTAAACGATTTTTTCCAGCTGAACTCTTCTCCCAATATCAGTCAAAGAGAGACTCAGAGAGATCTCAGAGAGAAAATAAAGATTGCATGTATGCCCAGAGTTCAGGGTCACCTTACTATAAAGCTCACTCAGGAAATCAATCCGTTTATTGCCATTTCAATAGCCATTGAGGTTGTTTTTGTCACTAGATGCTGTGCACCGGCCAAGTAGCAGTCAGACCCCACAGAGTATGCTTGATATTTTTCTAGATGTGTGTATTTCATCATTGTAATGGCAGGAAGGAACCAGTTGGAAGCCGCTTCACTACAGAGGGAGAAAATTAATTACTTACGCTAACCACATGGCACACAGTTACAGATTCGCAGAAATAATATAGGCCTACCATATCACACTCATATAAGGTAGGGATTTATCAAATTAGAGGCATTTAGTTCCACTCCAATAAGAGAAATACTTTAGGGACACAATGGTGTGTGGACAAATTCTAAATGTTCTCTTTATGCATGCCCATCTACCTATAAAGACATTTGAAGTACCTGATTTAACAGTGACATTAAAAGTTGTCATCATGTACACACATACACGATTCACAGTAAAATACATACAATAATTACCTTTTTTAAGAGCCTGGATTTTGCAAACAGTATCAGAACCAGGACTGTCAGTCATTTTTCTCCATTACTAGCTTCCTCTCCGTTCATGTTTCTCCCATGTTTGACAGCAGAACCCCTCTCTCCCACTAGGTGGGGGTGTGATACTACTGATGATGCAGCACAGTGGGTGCCAGGGCTTAGCCAGGGCTCTACCAAATCAGGCCAACCTTTCTATAGCACTGTAATTAAACTAAAACATTACTGCAGTGCAAAGGATTCTGTATCCTCTCATATCTTGAAGCCACTGCAGCCTGAAGTTTACAGAAGACGATTTGCGATTGGAAGGTTGTCGGTTCAATGTTAGACTGGCAATATAAATTTGGATGAAGTAGTCAATCAGTGGCTTGACATTCCTTCACTACCTACTGTTGAGGTGCCCATGAGTAAAGCATTGATGTCCAACCACTCTAGTGGAGGTGGTCAATGGCCAATGACTGTGGTTGTATGACAGATTAAAATCCTCAATTTGTGCTCTTAATAAATGGTAAAAGAGTGTTTACACTTGAAGATTTCAAATATGACATGGGAGAGACATTGAGGCCAAGATTACCAAAGAAGCAAAAAATAGGAACTATTTCATTACTATGAATATAAAAATATCTGTGAATTAACTGAAAATGAAGTGACATAAGTACGGAAATCCTGAGATTATTACAGCACAAAAGTCCCATATTGTTAACAAATTTTTATCATGATGACATTTATCTTATCTCTTTTTTTAAAGTACAGCTTTATCACTTCCTGATGATTGGTGACATATAGCCAAAGCACATGCCCCCCTGACACTAATATACAGACATGTACACGTTTCTGTGGCACACTAAAAGTAGTGGGTGTGCTCAAGCATATGTCTGCTACTGGAAGTTACATGTGATCAGAACCTAGTGTGTGTGTGTGTGTGTGTGAGAGAGATATATTCATAGCATGACATATGCTTGTAAAATACATGAGTCAGCAAGTGTTGGCCATGCATGTGAATGAAATACATCCATGCATTGCCTATTATATTTATATGCACTGTTTTATGTGTGTGTGTGTGTACACATCAAATTTGTACATCAAGCGCAATCCTGTGTGTGATAGTAATCTGGATTGGGCAGCTGTGCACATTCATATTCAGCCCCAAGGCACTTCTAGGCCGTCTCGCTGATTAGGGATCAGAGACAGCAAGAGAGAGAAGGGAGAGAGAAAAAGAGAGCGAATGAGAGACAAAGACAGAAAGAGGGAGAGTTGGTGACAAAGCAGAAGAGAGGTCCTCATGTCCTCTCCCATTTAGTAAACAGTTGGTTAATGACGCTAATCCCATTAAGCAGGGGGAGCAGCTTGCCCCCTCACATAACATGCGTTAATATGTGTATGTGTATACACACACACACACACACACACACACACATACACACACTTATACCCAGGAAATGAAGTTGATTTGCCCACACAAACATTCAATAAAAATCTAATGTTACATTGTACAATTTTAAGGAGGCTATTACAGCAAACTTATGGAAATTGCATGTAAATCAAATGAGCGTTGTATATTTTCAGGCACTGATTTGCCAACAATTATTGTTTTGGCCTGGCTCCTCAGTTGACAAAAGAAACCTGCTCCCTCAAAGGAGCAGGAAATCAGCTTTTCAAGTGCTCTTGTGTTTGAAGAGTAGAGGGCAAGGCAAGCCATGATTGCTGCACTCTGCAGAGAGGATCAGCCACACAGGGGATTTCATACAAGCATAGAAAAAGCAGTCAAGACACTTAACTCCGTGTTTACTCTGCTAACTTGTGCTGATCTGTAGAGAAAAACAATAATGAAAAAAACTTTTTGGTATTTTAAACAGCTTTTTTTTCCACATTACATATCATTTAGCTGACATTTTTATCCAAAGTGACTTACAATTGCTCTATATCAGAGTTTGCATGCCTCTGGAGCAACTAGGGTTTAAGTGTCTTACTCAGGGACACATTGGTTGATGTATCGTAATGAGAATTGACCCGGGTCTCCCACACCAAAGGCATGTGTCATAATCACTGCGCCATGACCACCAGCACACCTGATTAAAAAATAAAAATAAATGTAACATTCCAGCCTGTGGCATCCTTCAACACAAAGCTTGTGTGTTTTACCACATTTATATAATGTCTAGGTGGCAAAATAAACAAGTGTCTAGTGCAGGAGGTGTTAAACCATCAGTAAATTAATCCATCATACTGAGCACATGAATAACCCCTAAAATCCTCAAATTTTATCCCAGCTGTTGATATTTTGAAACTCAACAGTCAGCTGATGTAATCACTGAAAGTAATCAATACTATAATTGATAAACACAATTTTGGCATAGAAAAGGAATGATGCATTTGACCCATTTTCAAAAAAATGTCTATATCAGGTTTTTTTTTTCTTTTAACCAAATTGTCAAAAATGAACATGGATGGTTCCGTTTAACGCTCTTCTCAAGTAAAATGAAGGATCAGGACACTACTTTCAGTGAATTTTGGGTGTTTCAATTTTATAGCATATTTCTGTTTTTTTACCATGAATTCTAAGAATAAGTGTAAAACTCGTATGAGTTGGTATTAGTGGGAAAAAACATAAAACCTAAAAGTGACAAAAGGGTCAAAAAGGGTCAAAACGTAGAAAGAAAATGTTTAAAAAGCAACACAATGTAAAAAAAAAAACATTGAAAAAAAACTACAACCTAAAAAAATTAAATTAAATAAAAATGCAAGAATAAGCGGAAAAAACTTCAACAAAAAGTGCAGGAATCCTAGGGGGAAGAAATGTTGAATAAGGTCTCAAATCTTTTAAGGTGGGAGGACTGAAAAAAGATCCAACATTCCAGCTTGTGGCTTCCTTCAAGGTAATAAGCTTGTATCATCATTTATATAACATTATATTAACATATACTGTATATGGTACAGGTTATATAATACAGAATTCACAAGTTTAGGACAATGGCTGAAGCTTGTTTATGGAACAATGGTTAAATTGTCTATGATTGTGGATATGACACATAACAACACAAGTTACATTAAAGTGCTCATATTATGATTTTTCCTTTCCTTTATTTTGTTATATATCTTTTTGTGCATGTTATAGGTTTATTACAAAGTGAAAATGTCCAAAGTTCACCCCAAAGGGACTTACCATCTCCCACAGAAAACACTGTTCACAAACTGCTCCAAACAGCCATAGTCCAGCCTTTAACTTCTGTGAAGAACGTGCGTCACTTTGTAACACCTTATAATGCTTGCATAGCTGCTAGCATGACATGCCCTCATACTTTGCTTCTGGTTGGGTAGTAGTCCTTACCTAGCTACTTTGCATGTGCGACTCCCAACAAAGATTGAATAAAAGTGTGATGTCTCACTCTGTAGCTGAAAGTGACAGCTCAGCACACAGGGTGAAAAGAGGAGCTGCAGCAATGTGCAGTACAACAAAAACATATGGTGTTTTTTTTTTTTAATTAAACCATGTAAGCCTATTCTGGTGCAACCTCTAAATACAATTATGAACCTGAAAATGAGTACTTTAACAAAAGACACCCAAATTCTTAATACATCATGTGTTCCAGCATTCCAGCCAATAACCGACAAGAAGGATTTGGGTATGGGGATAGTGCGGAAGCACAGAAGGGTGGGGGGAGGGGACGAGATGAGGAGGAGGGAGGGGCAAGCTAGTCTTGTTTTGTTTGAAAATACTTCAAACATCAACAAGAAATAATGTCACCCAACATCGCTTAGAGCACCTTTAAGAATGAGATTACGGGGGTATTACAGTAATAAGTATGTACATTACAGCACAGAGTATTTTCCTAAATGTGCTCCAATATTGGAATCAAACATACAGGAGAAACCTTTGGTGCTCATATGAAGTTTATTATAAACTTACTTAATCATCACATTCATTTTTGATGGTATACTACAAGTGTTGTGTGAACTATTTATAAACACACAGACACACAGGCGCCAAAATGATGACATCATGCTCAGCCATAGACTGTATGTGCTCAGGGTACTATAATGGAAGGGCATTAAAATGGCTGGTTATGACATGTACTTATAAAATGTACCTCCTCATGAAAGCAAAACAAAGTAATCTAAATGTAATAGCAGAAAAAACACAACATAGCTAACTGCCTTAATAACTCATGCCTATAGATAAGACAGAGAAGTTATGTTATATTGCAGTCAGTAGAACTTTTAGTATTGCAGTATTTAATACTATGGTGAATGTCTGTAGGTTCCAAAGGTAAGTGGAAACTTCATGCCCAAGTTGCTGTCATGAAGAAAACCCATTGGTGCTTGTACTGAAAGTAGCCAGGAGCTTGGGCAGTAGAAAGATGATATTTAATATGCCAAAGTTGCCATTTATCATTCTATGTTGTAAGTTGCAGCCCTACAGATTTTTTTTTAAAGTTGTGTGGTGCCATGTGTAGTTGCTGTGTGGGATCAGATTCACTCAAGCTTCTAGTTTGCTTAAAGAGCATGTGTATGTGCAATGGAGATTGCCGCTGATGTTATCACAATGTACAAAGAAAGCTTTTGTTCAACTAAGAAACTAAAAACAATGATTTTGTAGAGAAACACTTTTCCACTGTGATCCCATTGGATATCGCGTAATTTAATAATTACTACCTGAGCAGGGAGTAGAACTGGTGATTGTAGTGTATTCATTGCAGTGGATCGTGTCTACAAAAACAGCTATGTGTTATATCCAATCATCTTCTCACGTGTCCTCAGGAGATGAAGATCCATTTGAGCATGCATCATCAGAAGAAATGTCCAAATTCGGTTCAAGGTGGTAACAGTTCATTGAACTGGCTAAACTAAATGTGGTGCAGCCACTAAATTGTATCAATGACACCCATAGACAGTATAAGATTACACCTGTGCTTTTTCTGCATGTTTTTCTGACTGACTCATTATTTGACCAATCGTGTCTCAGCTTGGAATCAGCGTTTGACCAATCACAGAAGAGAGCGAGATGATTGCCTCTCCCCCAAAACTGCGTGTTGAAAACGAACGTCATCTGCTTCATACATTTAGCTAGCTTTAGCCAAAATTAGCTAACGCTAGTTGTTGAAATCATAGATACAGCCTACCGAAACGAGTGTTTTTATTTTCAACCGACAGCCTACGCAGCGCTTATTTATTTGGTGCCCCTGCGTTACAATGCCAAACATGTATATAAAAGGCGTGTTCCGATGCAGAGACATGCTGAAAGCAGAACTGGTCGTGAAAAAATACTGGCTAGCCTAATCAAAGCTAGCTAGCTGACGAGCAGGAGCCAAGAAACGAAAGTAACGTTAGCTAACATTAACGAGAGATAAGCCTATCACAAGAAGCCTGGACACAGCTAAACATACGTGCCACTGAAGCCAAAAGAAGAAAGACTTGGAGGTAACGTCGGTGCCTTTCCTACAAAGTAAGTAACGTCTGGTACTTAAAATAATCAACGTTTCTAATAAACATCTCACACTAACATTGGCTAGTCACCCGCTAACGTGTAACGTTAACGTTAGACAAACACTTTGACAACTGTAAACTCTAACGTTAGCTGGTTAGCTAGCAACACAAGTGGTCTTATTTTCAGTTGGAGACAATTTAGCTAACGTTATTATGGATTAGAGAGATACAAGTATAGTTGTAGCTAGCTATGTATCTTGGTGGTGATGATGATGATTATATTATCGGCCCTGCTGATGTTGCGCCAGTTATTTACATGTGCTCCTATCCTAGGTTAGGTTGTTACCTTCTATTTTGCTGGTCAAATGTATTATTAGCACCAGTGTGCTTAGCTACATCTAGCTAACGTTAATGGCTTAAATAGCTAGTGGATGGCATAGCAACTTTTCATTATGCTCAACATTTGGTAAGTAATGTAAGTATGTTTATGTTATGATTGTTTTAATACAACAAAGATCGCCAAGATTAATGTTTTTATGCCAAGTTTTGTATTCCCTTCTGTTCATATCAAACACATATATAGGAATTAACTTGTTTTTTTTTGCCTGTTTAGTGGTTAGTTTTATTGGGGTGTTAGTGTGTTTTTAGTCAGTGTTTGTGTGACAGTGTGTTCCAGAAATGGCAATATCAACAGTGGCATGTTTGTGTTGGCACCTTGATATGATATCCTGCTCTGGCCATGCTGTTTTAGCCTATGACTACTGCAAGTCTAAAGTCATATACGCTTTTGGTTATCTCTGTTGGTTGAACCGCATTACACGCAGATGTACGCTCAGATACAGTGTTAATTTACAAACTCGGAATAATTCAAACCTAAAGATAAATTTGTCAAGCGCCACTGCCAAGATGGCAAGTTAGATGATGTGTGTGAACAGAAAAGTTCCAAATAATTTTTTTTTTTTTCAGTTAATTTTAGAATCAGCCAGCATTAATACTTTATATTTTAAACTGATGTCCAGAGCATGGAATCTGGGATATGCAATATTATCCCTGATACTTAGGTTTGTTGTAATTTACTTAAACTTGTGTAGCCTTTATCACGTTTCCAGGCATTGTCGTATTCAGATAATGCTCACCATTTGCTTACAAAAAGGGTTATTCACTTGCATAATGACATATGTGATTAAGATAACAGGGCTGGACTGTAAGGGTTGCCCTTGGCAACCAGATTGAGTCAATTGGCAACCATTTTGTGGCCTCTGGTTACCCTCCTTGGCAACCACCTGTTCAATATTTTTTTTTAGTTTTTAATATAAAAACATCAACTAGAAAATCTTTTTCCAAAGAAGTCAATATTTTTAACACTAAGCAGCAGGTAACATTAGCCTACCGTTAGCTAAAGTAATAACTGGATTAAACACGGATAAATTGCTGACAGCTAAACGGTGTAAAGTGTGACTGTATTTCAATGTAGAGGATTCCAACAGCGGAACATACAACCATTGCACTGGTCACAACTGTTGTTGGAAAAACAAAACAGATGGGACTAATTGTTGCATTTGTCACTCCCCGGTGTAAGTCGAGTGCGTCACTTTGCAACAAGTAGCCTACAAGATGCTAACGAGAGACTTCTGTAGTGTCATTACAGTAAAAATGGACCTACTTAACAAAGTTCACTCATTGCTGGCTACAAGCTAGCAATCAAACAACCATAGATAGCTAAAACGTTTTTGAAATGATTGCTAGCTTAGCTACAAGCTAGCAATCAAAGGCTGTCACTGGATTGGAGTTTTGAGCTAGCGTTAGCAATCAAACAATTATAGATGACTAAAACGTTTTGGAAATGATTTCCGTCTTCTGTTTGTAATGAGTTTATTTGATGAATTTCACAAATTTCAGTATGACACGTATGATGTAGTAAACTGTTTAAATCTGAGCATGCACGACTCAAATGCACTCAACTCACATCAGGCAGTGACACCGTTTACGTCTAAGTTAAGTTATTGTAAAATACAATTTTCTCATCTTTTTTTTTAACAATTTACTGGTGAAAGAAGTTATTGTTAAATTATTACATTTTTAATAATCATTTAAATTCCCCCCCCTTTTTTGTGTGAAAAATATCTCATTGTTACATTATTAATGTGTGGTATAGTTACATTAGAAACTAGAACTGCAAGCAGTTGTGACCGGGGTCCAACCCTCATTGCGCCAGTCGTCCCGACGCGAGTCGGCATCAGCAAACCGGGGAGCTCGCAAAAGTGAAACCCAAAGCGTTAACGAAATATTCGTATCTGTCGCACGGCCTAGGATGAGTTTGAAAAGTTGGTTTTGCACGATATTGTGTAAAGAGCAGAAATGTGTGTGGCATATAACAGGTGACTCTGCTTGATTCAGTGAACATGTGGATGTAAAGATTTTTAATGTGAGGTATATTATGGGAGTTATAGGCAAAAACACGTTTGACGTCATTGTAGCGCCACCTAGTGGTCCACCTGTGTAATATTTGGTAACTCAGGTCAACTCCCCATTTCACATCTATACTGTTAATTTCAAGTAATTCACTTTAGTGTGGTTAATCCAAACGTGGGTCCTATAGACCACACCCACTTCAACTGATCAGTACCCCACGCTAAGAGGCGCTTCAGGAGTCAGGAATCGGATGAGCCGTTCATGAGATATAAACGTTTTGTATTTGTAGTGCCCCCTAGTGGCCAATTTTTGTGAAATTTGCTTTAACCCTTGTGTTGTCTTCCAATGAACCATGAAAAAAAGTTATCGCTTTTTCTGACATTTTTGTCACTTTTTCAGTGTTGTGGGAGTTTTTTTTAATGTTTTTTCCAAAGTTATTTGATATTTCTAATGTTGATATTTTAAGCTTATTTCGAAAGCCCATTTTTTGTGTTGAAAAAAACTGAAAATTGGTCAAATTTGACCCGAGGACAACATGAGGGTTAAAGCCTCTGAGGGTCATACCAAGGAATAATCTAAAGTTTGGCTTTGACAGCATTATTTTGGCTGAGATATGGCAAAGTTAGTGTTTTCATAGTTAGCTACACAAAGTTTTGTGCGTAATATGCGCAATTCTTAATTCTATAAAAATTATTTTAACATCTTGTCAGGTCGGACGGGAGATCCTGTATGCCAAGTCTCATGTAGATCAATCGCATGGTCTAGGAGTTCGAAAAAGATGGTTTTCAATAAATCTCGATTTTTCACAATTAAAAGTTTAAATGGAAATAGATGTGGCCTAAATCACAAGATTTATTTGGATCCAGGGAATGCGTGGACATATGGTTTTTAAATGTCCGATGTACGGTTTGGTGCAAAACGTGGGTTTTCTGCTATAGCGCAACCTAATGGTAGAAGTGGGTCAGTTGTTGCACCTGAGGTCTTTGCGGAGTTTTGGACCAGTCCTGAAATGGCACACCTCCACCATGTATGGTTTAGGCTGCAGTGTGAGTTTTACATGGAGAATAATAATGAAGAAGAATAATATGGAGGAGCAGCCCCCTCGGACCCCTAATTAATTGCTCCATTATAGGCAGTTTAAAACATGACAACCGTATTGTCAGTTTCAGCAACCAAAACCAACCACTAAAGTTAGTGTTGAGCACTGGATAAGCAAGCATACATCATGACTGTGACTCTATCAGTGATGTCAGCTCGATAGTAGAATCTTGACTGCTTTAGGGCCCATTCAGACCGGAAATAGCAACCTGGCGATTCACTGCAGGAGAGTGTGGCAGTGGTAGTGTCACTTTAATGGCTCATTTGTGTGATATCCTGTTGTGTTCTCTAATCCCCCAGTGTAGCACAAGAAGACATTATATTTCAGTTATTGACAAATATTCCATCAGATCGTTTATAGATCTCAACATTTCTGACCACACTTGAAGGCAGCTTTATTTTCATGGAGAGAAAGAAAAGAGATGAAGGAGCTTTTTTCTTGCAGGAAACTCCTGGGCAGTAAAGAGCTTGTTTTGTTTTACCCTCAGTGTTTTAAAAACAATAGCGACAGTGATGTTTGATGTCTACTGTACGGGACTGTCACACCACCTGAAAACCTACTGCCAAGTCTGATTATCGGTTACACAATGGGCCACCGCAGGGTGACGCCGAGTTGCGTTTTTCCAAAAGTTGAACTGGTCTTAACTTTTTGACTTAGGCCGCTGCATTTTTTTTTTTTTTCTGATTCACCCTGCGGCATGCACCTATCGCAGCCGTCTAAACACACCACTCCTGTGGAGCCTTAATAACTCCAGCAGGTTCACTGAACCACCTGCATACATTTCATTTTCTGTGGTAATATGCAACCACATTGCATGTGTTGGTACTGTATGTCTTATAGAAATTATGATTGCGTTTAAACCATTTTAAAACCATGTATATAGTAAATATTTAACCTATGCAATAACATGTCATTCATCTTTCTGCCTCTCACCATCACTGTCTCTCAACTTTTGAGGTCTGGGAGTCAAATTAAAAGCAGTTTAGGTTTCTTTATAGAGAGAGCAGGTCTATACAAGTACATATGCTCTGTGGTTGCTAAAAACACACAGTTCTGTATAATATTACATATTTACTTTCATTCTCTTTGGCTATAGTCTGATATGGTGCTTACCCATTGCTAGTACCAGCTCTAGTCGGCTCAGCTCGACTCGACTCTGCCGTGGTGCCCCGTCCTCCTTTTTCCATTGCAGATTTAGTACCGTGGTTGGTCATCATAGCGACGCTGCAGCAAACTGCCGTGACCTAACGCTACACACGCAAAGAACATTGACGGTGTGTTTTTGATAATCGGCATGAGGCTGTTGCCACAGCCAAAAGACACATTTTATTTCAAAAGAAGCTGGAGGCAGCAAAAAAACACAGCTGGCTAAACTATTTAAAAATGACGGGTTTATTCAGGACACCACTGTCTGTCTCAACAATGACAGTGATTAAAGACGACCAATCAGTAGTCTGCAGGTTTTCACGTCACCTTTTGGTATCGTCACAGCTCGATTGGAACCTCGACGGATGTGGTACTGGGGGGAAAAAAAAAAGTACCTGTTGGCAGGTGTAGGGAAAATGTTTTTATTATGTTCCTTGGCAACTTAAGTGGGTCACTTGTTGTTTCACTTTTCACTTATTGTTTTACTTGTATAACCTGCTTTGGAAGCCTTATTTAACCTGTTTTGATCACGTACAGAGCTCATGTTTTTCCTAGACTGATGGGAACGGCATTCCTGTCTCGAAAACATGTTTCCGAGACAGGATGGTTCACCATGGGGTCAACTGATAGCGGGGACTGGCCATCTCTGCTCGCATGTGAACCTCGTTTTTTAAAGTATAAAAGACTGAGAAGTCCCTCGGCCTGGTAGAGTCAGCTGCGGGTCGCGTACGGACGCCCAGCCACGTTGATGCTGCTCTGCCCGGACTGACGGCTCTCCAGTCCTGTGTCACGGTAAGAGCTGTAATGAGAGGTTCATTACCATCACGTATTGTGTAAGTGTGCTCGCTGCTTTGCTGTATTCTGTGGCGGAAAATAAAGAGACACATTTGTTCTAGCAGATATAGTGTTTGTGTGTTTTGTGGCCGACCACCCCCCGGCCCTGTATGTGATTTCATAAAACAGCAGGTACCAGGGACTTATTTTCATAATGAAAAACCAGAAAAGGCGAGTTGTAGGGCTGCACAATTAATCCAATTTTAATCACGATCGCAATTTGAGTTTCCCACGATCAAATTTGCGTAATAAAGCGTTTTTTTAAATGTGTCATTTCATAGAACGCCAAGAGTTTTTTTGCAAAGCCCATCTACCGCTCTGTAAACCACTGTCTGATCATGTGCCAGTCAGAGGTGTTCCCTGCACCGCACAGCTTAGTTTCTAGATGTAGACAGTCACAGAGGACAGAGTAACGTGGGGAAAATTCAACAGATAGCAGTTGGTCATACGGCGCTCTCAAGGTTTGCTTGCTGGACCCATTCATAATGAGTCAACCATCACTCTGTGAGTACGTCCATCGCACTCCCCCTCTCTCCCTAGCTCTTTTAATCAGTTATTGTTGAAAACAAGGAAAGGAGCTTTCACAGAGATACAGAGATAGTTTTTTATTTTTTTTTATTTCATATAATTTTCATTTACATGTGTTGCACTTGTATATATGTACAAAATTTGTTTTGGTTAAAATCAACAAATAATCGTGATCACAATATTGGTCAAAATAATCGTGATTAACATTTTGGTCATAATCGTGCAGCCCTAGCGAGTAGAGTCGAGCCGGTACCATGTAATGGAAAAACGGCAATAGCCTCCTGTCTGGTCAAGTAACAGCCCCAGCTTCCCTGATGCCCCTGCACTATAGATGACTGAAGCTGTCTATTCAAAGAGCACTTGTTCTGAGAAATTGACTGCCTATGATGCAACTTTAATGATGAGTCATCAAAGAGGGAATCTTGGATATCATATCTTAGATCAGTTTTTCTACTTTTTCCGATTTGTAAAAAGAGAGCCCTTATTTAGCAGTACAACTGATTCCATTTTAGTAAAATTTTTATCATAACAAAGCGCAATTCTAAATACCTTTTCTTACTCTTCCAAATGTGGATGAGGCAAATGGATACTTATTTATAGGCAGCACCAGAGGCGGGCTTACAGGGCTTAAGCCCCGAATGTTTATAGTAAAGCCCCAAATTGTTACTGGCTAGGCAAGAGCTGTTTACAAGCTGTAAAATTGCATGGGTAGTAATAATAATAGTTAGCTAGGGCTGCAGCTATTAATTTATTTTAGTAATTGAGTATTCTACTGATTATTCCATTGATTTAATCGGATAAGAAATATATATATTTGTTATTATACGTTTATTGAAGAGCCATAATATACTAATATAATTTGGTTTAATTTTCAGGAAAAGCCAACTGTTTATTGCCTGCATTGCTTACAATATCATCTCTCAAAACTACTGGGCGCCTCCCTAGGGAGATGTTCCAGGCACTTCCAGCTGGGAGGAGGCCCCGGGGAAGACCCAGGACTAGGTGGAGAGATTATATCTCCATCCCGGCCTGGGAACGCCTCGGGATCCCCCAGTCGGAGCTGGTTGATGTGGCTCAGGGAAGGGAAGTTTGGGGTTCCCTGCTGGAGCTGCTGCCCCCGTGGAGACGGGTATGGCTGCAGCCTGGAGCGTCCCATCTGATCCGTCCCGTCTCATGCGGTCTCGTCTCATACGGAGGTGTGTCCAACGGTAAATTCAGAGGGTCAAAATACGAAATCGCGAATAATTTTCCAGATGGAGTCACGGGAAATTCGTGACCACGTTTGTTGCAATCAATTGAAAAACGTGTAGAAAATGTATCATTTTTAAATCTATTCTATGCTTTCAGTATTGGCTCAGAGAAACTGAGTCAAAACATGAAGAAAGATATGTACAGTGCAGCTATTGTATACATGTATATGGCAGAGCAGCATTGCTTTTTAAGATTGTTCCTACATTTCTTATTATAGGCAAACCCTCCACTTTGGAATGGTTTAAAGCTACATTGTGTAAGAATTTCTCCGATCTAGTGTTGAGATCCTCTATCGCAATCAACTCTCTCTCGCCACGCAGCTCAAAGTACATATTGCAGCTATGGTAGCCGTCACACTTCAAAAAAAGTGTACAAAAGGCCGTCTATCAGCCGTGGTTGTTGGAGTGCGTGTCAGAGTGGCGCGGACGAATGCTCCACCCCATGAGAGAAAAGAGACTGCAAGGCAACACTACACACATTGCATAGTTGATGGTTTTAGACACAGCGCTGTTCTTCATTCATTTAATGCCAATCAGCCGTACTCGCTGCTGTGCCCTAAAACAAGCCAGCTTATTTGACTACTATATCAACTATACTTTTTGGATGAGGCATGATGGCCTTTATCTGGCACTAATAACCCCTTTTGACTGTATTTTTTAAAGAACTACATGCATTTCAAGCGTTGATTATTGAAAATGTCACATCTATAGTACACAAGCACCTTGTTTTCTACTACACCACTATGCTACATTTCCCATCAGCCAACGTGACTCATTGTATTTTGATCATATTGTGTTAATGTATTGCTCATTTAGTACATGGCCAGTCTATTGTTCATTTCTGTAATTTTTAGCACCAAATACAGTATACCTGTTGGGTGATACTGTCATCTGAAATGTATACTGTTTTTTTTTTTTTTTCTTCATACTATGCACAGTCACCAAAAAGGGAGAGAGAGAGGGCCATTATGTTAGTGGAAGTTCACTGCTGTGTGTAGTCTGTGTTTGACAGGCTAATCTGTCCCTGTGTGAATCCCATCAGCAGCTGACTGTTAAATTGAGTTAGCTTGTTAAAGCTACCCTGCTTGTCTGAGACCTGTGGGCCTGTTTGCCAGCTTTCAACTTTGACTCTTCACTGCATCAACCATTCACTTCACCTTGCCAAGTGTGCCTTGTGAAAGGGAAACAATTGTGTGGTGTTAGTAAATCCGAGCGAGGTCAGTTTACACACACACACACGCACACACACACACACACAGTAACATGGCTGTGTAGATCTCTTGTCACATGCTGCAACCACCAACATCTACTGCTTCTGTTACTATAGCAACCATTCAGCTGCCGCTCTAAGTTGTGTAGCCATGAAGACTTTAGACTGGGTGACCTCACTCCCCTGAGTTCTCAATGCTTACATCAGTACTCACAAGTTATGTATGCTGGTATATATATATTTTTTTTAATGCAAGACCAGCAGGAAATGGCACAAATTTGAATAAGATGATGACTTGTTATCAGCCTTAACATAAAAGGGCCCTGGCCCTGTGTTGTGCTGCAGAGGTGAAAGAGCAGATGAGTTGGTTTGATGAGTCTGCTTTGATAACTGCTGCTATATAATAGTGCGGGCGGGCGTGTGTATCACTATTAAATGAATTGGGAGATTGGAAGTCATACAAACCTCTGGTATGGATGATCCACTTTTTTTCTAAAAGTAGAACCGTACCAGACTAAGACAACAAAATAAGATTTGATAATATTGTTTGTGTCTGTTTGCAAGTGACATCTTTTAAGTAAGTTTTAATCTTTGGGTATTTATATTCCACATTATTTATTTATTATTTTTTTTATCACTAATGGACCTGCAGTTGTTGGTTACTTTGTGTCACTAAGTGTGTTGGCTCGTCTGCTGTCGTAGGCTTGGCTTGTGTGCATCACACACTAATGTGAACATAATTTGTCAACTAGAAACATTACTGGCGGTAAAGGCTTTGTGTGTGGTATTGGGAGCTGATTTAAATGCATATTCCATTGGGAAATTTTAATAAAAATCACCTCCGTTTAAGTCAGCTTTCTCAACCACTTTGTAAAGTTTGTTAATGCTCTTTATAGGAAGCTCTGGCTGGCCAAAGAAGCTTTTAAGTTTGCTCCTCAGTCTCTTTAAGCATAAACCAAAGTGGCTGTGCTATTTCTGGATATGATGAGCAATGATTGCTGTTTGGTTGAGTTATTCCTTTAGGACTATTAGGTAAACAGTACAAGAAACGCACACATGCTTGTAAGCTCCAGCAGTCCAAGTCTCTTCTTCAATTCCCTTTATTGACCACACAGTAGGCAGAAGATTTCTGAATTTTTGTGTTTGTTATTTTAATACATTTTTCACTACATTATGAAAACCTTTCCGATTTAGATGTATTGCCAGCTGTGTCTGAGCCTTTTACACACAGCAATATGAATGTATATGTTGACATTCAATTGTCAATGGTTAAAAATCAAGAAACACAATTGGTCATGATTACAGATATGGATTTATGACTTAAATTGCAAATTGACTTGACCACTATTTTTGTGCTTTTGTGTACTTGTTTTTAATATGTAAGTTTTGTGCTAATATTGTTTCAATTAAATGGTTGCTAATAGCACTTTGTTACAAACCCTGCTTCTGTCAGGTGAACACACTGTATAGTTGGATTGGAAGGTCTGGAGTTAACGTTCAATT
The DNA here is from genome assembly GCA_013375575.1 of Percina caprodes. NCBI lineage: Eukaryota > Metazoa > Chordata > Actinopteri > Perciformes > Percidae > Percina > Percina caprodes. The sequence continues at coordinate 1,584,707 of JABXJD010000057.1, forward strand.
TAGGTCTCTCAATAAGCCACAATACCAGGGCTATTCTAGTGTTAAACCTGAATTGAATGAAGCCATAATTCATGTTATTAGTTTCACCTGTGTCAGAATGTGTGGAATTGTGGAACAGCTATGGAACTGTTATTATGAAAAAATTAATTTGTGAGGATTAACATTTTAACTCTATTCCAATCAGAGTCAAAATTCTGATATTGTGTCAACATAGTAGAGGATTCAAATTCAGTGTATGCTTTCTTCTTTTTTTGTCCTGTGTCTGTTCTTTTCTCTCCCACAGGTAGCAGTGGGTCTCTCTAGGGCAGAGCCATGGGTGCATTCCTGGACAAGCCCAGGACAGAGAAGCACAACTTGCATGCTGAGGGCAATGGCCTGCGCTATGGGCTGAGCTCCATGCAGGGCTGGCGGGTGGAGATGGAGGATGCTCACACAGCTGTGTTGGGACTTCCCGCTCCTGGTATGGCTGACTGGTCCTTTTTTGCCGTGTACGATGGTCACGCTGGCTCAAGGGTTGCCAACTACTGCTCTAAGCATCTTCTGGAACACATAATCAGTGCTAGCTTAGGGGCCGGAGGGACCCAATGTTCACAGGCTGGTTCAGACAGCTCCACCAGTGACCCTCCAGCACTGGTTCCTCCAACAGTTGAGACTGTGAAATCCAGGATCCGGACAGGCTTCCTGAGAATTGATGAGCACATGCGCAGCTTCTCTGACCTTCGAAATGGTATGGACCGTAGTGGCTCTACAGCAGTGGGAATCCTCTTGTCACCTGATCATTTCTTTTTCATCAACTGTGGCGATTCTCGAGCTGTTCTGTACCGCAATTCACACGTGTGCTTCTCCACACTTGACCACAAGCCTTGCAACCCACGTGAGAGAGAGCGCATTCAGAATGCCGGTGGCTCAGTAATGATTCAGAGGGTTAATGGGTCACTGGCTGTATCAAGGGCCTTGGGGGATTTTGATTACAAGTGTGTGGAGGGGAAGGGCCCCACAGAGCAGCTGGTTAGCCCTGAACCAGAAGTGTTTGAGATGGTTCGGGCCCCGGAACAGGATCAGTTTGTGATCCTGGCGTGTGATGGTATCTGGGATGTTATGTCCAATGAGGAGCTGTGTGAGTTTGTGAAATCTAGGCTTGAGGTGTCTGATGATCTGGAGAGAGTCTGCAATGAAGTGGTGGACACCTGCCTGCACAAGGTTGGTACACATTTGTTTTTGAGCATTAATTTTGTGTTTTTGCTATGATAGGCACTGTTTGTTAACCCTTGTGTTGTCTTCCCGTCAAGATTGAAAATCAACACTTTGAGGCTTTTTCATTAATGTTTTTAACTTTTTCTTACTTTTTGTCCCATTTTTCAACACTTTTGACATTTTTTTGAAATTTGTCATTTTATTTGACGTTTTCAACACTAACTTATTAATTTTAGGCTTACTGTTATTTTTGGAGTTTGTCATTTATAGGAAATTAAACCTAATGTTTGAGTTAGAAAATAACATAGCATATAATATTTATGTTATGATATTGAGCAGTCTGTCTTGCTGTGATTCACAGTGCAGACTGTTCCATAAGTTGTACCTAGGAAATCATTTCTTAAATTTATTTCAATACTACACAAGAACTCCTTCTTTACGCTCTTCTCTCCTCCGGTCCATCTCAGGGGAGTCGGGATAACATGAGTGTTGTGTTAGTGTGTTTTCCCAACGCTCCCAAAGTGTCGGAGGAAGCTGTGAGAAAAGATGCTGAGCTCAACAAATATCTGGAGTCTCGAGTAGAAGGTGAGAATGGATGGATTAAGGAAAATAACCAATGTTTACTGTATGTGCCAACATAATGGGATTGTTGAAAATTACAATATTGCTCATTTTCATAATCTTTTCTTAGTTTCTCCTGAAAACAGCTCTGGAGTATTGGAATTGTATGTGTGGTTTAAAGTAAACACCAGGCCATTTAATTTAAATAGGTTCTTGAGGTTACTATCATGTGGTGAACTGAATAATTTCTGTGTGCTTCTATAACGGCTGTGGATTTACACCCTTACTTATAACCTCAATCCATTTCAAGAATTTTAGGACCATACATACAAATCACACCCATTAATATTTGTGTTTATGAAGTTGTAGTTTGATAAACTGGTCTTATCTTAGACAAAGATTTCTCTTTCTCCAACTGAAACTCATATCTGTATGTATGTTTTCTCCATTGACTGACCCTGCCACTCTCTATTGTCTAAACTCCAGCCAAGTTGTCTCTGGCTCACAGCAGAGGAATGACACCACCATGACCTCCTTTTCCATTTCAGCAAGCATCCTCTCTTTCTTCCCTGTTCCCTGCTCCTCTTCTCCCTAAACTCATCTCTCTCTCCCCTCCCTTGCTCAAACATTCCCTGTCTTGTTTGGATGGATTCCCTCCTGTTTTCTTTATGTCCTTTCTCATTTCATCCTTTTCTTTTTTTTTTGAGGGTGCGCTGGTCCCTCTGATGAGCACAGTGCAGCTTTTCTAGAGTTTGTTGGTTACATCGGCTCTCTTCCAAGGCTACTTTTTGTGTCAGTCAGCACTTGTCTTGTTTGACCAAACTGGTACCAGTTTTGTCTTGATCATCAGAATGGGGGGAAAAAAAACCTGGGCCTAATATTTGGAAGATATGTTGTAATATCTATTGTAAGAATATTCAGTTGGTACCACAAATGGGTAGTTATTGTGTATAGGCACTCCAGAGTGGGTTGAAATTGTTTCACATTTCAAGGTAAATTACAGTTATGCAAAAGTTTTTTGGGTGTTTGGCTTCAGGTACTGCCCAATACTGGAAGAGAGAGAGAGAGAGAATCGGAAGGGGAAAAAAAGAAAGAAGTAGAGGAATGCTCTGGCTGAACATTGACCTGGCCTCATGCCACTCTCAATCTGTTGCAGGCCTCTTCCTTTAACCATCTCTCTCCGTATCAGACAAACACTAATTTCCACAAATTAATTTGTATGTTTTCCGTCTTGACTTCTCTTCTTTTTATTTGTCACACTTTTGGTCTCTCTTCTGTTCTTCTCTCTTATCCTTCCCAGCTGTTCTTGGCTATCTCCATATCTGTTAATACTGACTTGTATAACATGTCTGGTGGTGTTTTTAGAGATGCTGTCTGGGCCAGGTGAGGACGGGTTTCCCGACCTGGTAGCAGTGATGAGGAACCTGTCCACCGACATCGGCATGCCCTTGCTGCCACCAGGAGGAGGCCTTGCCAGCAAGTAAGCATCACCACCTTCAAAGCATTCTGTGTTATTTTAACACAGGAGTTGCATGTTATTCCGCATTCATTAATGTTAGCCCAGCTATTGGGTTTTGTCATTGGGACTTTCCAACTAGAAATAGAAAATACTTATTTAATACAGATTTGCAGTCATTACAATACGAGCAAGATTTTTTTCTACTACTTCACCTTGCCGTACCTTGTTTTTCCTGTTGCTTTGATAGATGGTTTTGAATTAAATAACTAAATAAAATAATAAATAGACCTGATCACATCTTTGTGTCTGTGTACCTCCTGCAGACGCAGTGTTATTGAAGCAGTATACAACCGTCTAAATCCATACAGGGAGGAAGATGGGGTGAGTAGTTGTGAAAGTGTATGTGGAGAATTTGAGCTGTGTCCTTTTTTGACCATTTACACAAGACTCGCACACAAATATTTTGCTAAATTCTTAAGGCACACTACACATATGAACCAATAGAACACATCTGAGTTTCAGTGGTTTCTAAAAACCTCTCACTCTTATGTTGAATCATCCCGTCTGGTGCCAGGCTGTAGATTTGTGTGTATTGTATTTATTTCACACTCAAAACCATAACAGGTGAAGTATTATAGTTGACTTCAGAGGTGGCTTTGCGCATACTACTCCCTTTCATATGATAAACATCTTTTTTTTCCTTGTCAGCCGTCATAATGGGTTATGCATGACAACACAGCTTTGTCAAAAGTCTTTCTTTCTAGTGGTACTAAAAACTGTTTCTCTTTTGCAAAGTCCAATGAAAGCGTTCTCTTCTACAGTATTTAGTCGAAGTGGGGCACTCCCTGTGCATCAAAGATTTTAAGCTGATATTTGAGTGTTTTCCCCATGGTTCAGTTTCGTTTCACACAGAGACAAATCCAAGCACACCAAAATGTGTCTCTACAAACCATGCAAGAATGTTTACTCCGCTTATTGGTCAGACGTGTCTATGGCAGGAGCAAAAAGGTAAATACAGGAAGAAGGTCCTATGTTCTGGTCTAGTGCATATTTGTAGCTTGTCCATGCAGTGTTTCCTTTGCATTGATTTTGTAGTGGCGGGCCGCCATGGCAAAATTTCTGCCGCCACTGTATTAGAACTTGGCAGATGCACAATGTAATTGCAGTTGCCTTTTAAATGATCCTGTCTGCATAATGCACCTTCCGTTGGCTGCTGCTCACATTGCAATTTAACAACAAGTAGAACTTTTCAGAGGTTATTGGGCCCGTCCAGTTTAACTCCACATACTGTCAATGTAGTTTATTGTCAAAACGTTCGCTTTCTTACAAGTCAACTATTAAACGAACAGCTCCACCAAAAACATCACCGCTGTGGGTCTGTTCTAATTGGACAACGTTCAACTTGTCAGTTCTGTCAGCTCATCGTCCTGATATTAAACATCTGGAAACATTAGAACGGCAAGTGAGTCAGTGTAATTGTACAAAAGGCCGTCTATCAGCAGTTATTGTTAGATGTCGGAGAATAGCGCGGACATGCCCTTCACACTGTGATTGTGCACGTGCACCACCCGGCGGAAAAGGGAAAACGCTGTCCGGATGATAACTAGCCAGTTGAGATTGCGTGTGTGCGTCCTTGAGAACTGTAACTCGTATAGCTTATGTTATTTCATTTAAGCCTGTTATTGTATTAGTCTATAGTTCTTGCAAATTCAGAGTAAATTAACTGTTGATTTTCTTCACCTGCTAGCTAAATTGCACATGGCTGTTGATTCAATATAATGGCGACTATTGAACACCCTTGCACACATTTGTATTTTAAGTGCATTATTTACATGCTGAAGTAGTTATACTGCATTAAGATAATATAATTAGGGCGCGAGTGCCAAAAGCGGCAAAGGCCCTATTGAAACTGAAGGAATTATTCTTTTATCTGGCAAATGAATTGCCTCTTTGAGAGGCTTAACATATTCAAAAACTTTAAAACAAACTTTTTAACAAAATTAAAAAAAAAAAAAATTTAGCCTCTGCAGTAAGTTTAATGTAGACTCACAAAACTTTTTGTAGCATGTGATGAAGTACATAACACGCCATCGGAGCCAAACCCTAAACCCAACTGGAAGTCCGCCATTTTGAATTGAAAGTTAAAATTTTTTGCAATTTTGGCTATTTCTACATGTCATACTTTAACAAACTCCTCCTAGAGATTTCATCCGATCAACTTCAAATTTGTTCTGTGCCATCTTAAGACGTTAAAGATAAGTTATTAAAAGAAAAACTTTTCATCATAAGGCATGGCCGTGGCGGGGCGGCCATTTTGTGCCTTTCGCCATCGAAACAGGAAGTGGGTGTAACTTGAGTGTTCATTGTCCAATTGGCTTGAAATCTTTCACAATCAGTCTAACCCTTGACGACATACTGTATATGCGCCGATATTGGCTCAAAGTCATAACGTCCCCTAGTGGCAACAGGAAGTAGGCCTAAAAGTCAAGGTTCCATACTTTAACAAACTCCTCCTAGAGATTTCATCTGTGTTCATTCTGTGTCATCTAAAGACCTTAACGATGAAAATTTATTAAAAGAGAAACTTTTTGTCAAATGGTGTGGCGTGGTGGCCATTTTGAGTGTTTAGTGATGAACAAGAAAGTCTCTGTAACTACAGTGTACATTGTTGTATTATCTGCTTAAAATTTCCCACAATCAACAAGAGTCCAGGCCTGAGGACAGATACAGGCCAATATTAACGTTTGTCTATAACGCCCCCAAATGGCAACAGGAAATCAGCCTTATATGACAAACATCCTCCGATTTACATGAAACTTGTGTGTGGTCTACATGTAATACTGAGCCGCCCCCTATACTTTAACCACGCCCACTCACACGCCTCTTTTCATAACATTTGAACCATTTAACCTAGAGCCTTGTGTGAGGTGTCATTGAACTCAGAGTGTCCCTTCTTCATTGGTGATGGTGTGGTCTGCCCCCTATGGTTAAGCCACGCCCCCTCTCTTAACTGGTGACCTGTTTAAGGAAGAGTCTCATGTGAGGTACTAATAAACTCAGCAGATACTTCCTTTGTTTCTCATAAAGGTTTGCGCCGACCCCTATGCTATGGCGACGCCCCCTTTCGCAGCTATTGAACTGTATGACGTACAGTTTTGTGTGAGGTATCATTGAACTCCGCAGGGAATTTCCTTTTCATTGGTGACAATTTGCAGTGTCTGAGTGCCACGCAAATGCATGGTTCCAAGGAACGGCGCTTACAGATTAGCAAGGGCCCATTCAATGCTGCTTGCAGCTTTAATTAATAGTGTATAGTCTTTTCTGCCAGCCTCTGTCTCCAACTTAGCGGCATGCAGTACATATAGTTGGGGCGGTTTGAGGTTGGATCAAACTGCAAAAAAACGCTCCTGAGTTTGCTTGAAAGCGTACCAAGACCACCTCTTCAAAGAGGTCTCGGTACGCTTATTTGGTCTGCTTTTGGTGCGCGTCAGAGTGCGATTGCTGCATTACACCGGCACAAATTAACCGCACCAAGTGAGTAAACAAACTCTAGTGTGATTCAACGTAAATAAATGAGGAAGGTGTCAAAAGCCCCCATAGACACCAAAGTAATTCCCCTTCTTGAGGATGACTCCATATTTTATAAAATTGTAAGCTTACTGCTGGAAGTCTGTTGCATCTCTTCATCATCCATTTTTGTACTGCCTTTGTGTTATTATAAATATAACACAAGTTGTAGACTTTGGTTTCAAAGGGGTGGGGGATAAGTATACCCATAACATTGTACATAAAAAGTAAAGGTATGTTTCTTATAGTATCCCGTTCCATATAAAGGCCTAGTTCTCTATTTAGTAGTGGTGAATAAAAGCTGTGGCCACTATTTGAGAATTTCTGGTACTAAGGTAGTGTATGGAACAACTGTGACATTACGCTCCAGTAAGTTGTCTCAGTATGTAGTTTTGCCTTAGATATGGAAATACACTGTTGCGTTTTGCAGAGATCTTTACTTGCCAGCAAGTTTTACAGAAAGATGACATTATGGATTGAAAGCTGGGAGTGTGTGTGTTTTTAAAATAATGGTGATTTAGTTTCTGTGAGGGAATAACAGTCTGAGAAGCCACTATGTTCATCGATGGCGTTGCAGTATCATACAGTTCTGTCCACTTGTTTGTTAGCTGTTGTGTCTGGTATTCTTGTATGTCTGTTTGTGTGTCTGCTAATGATGGACAAAAGTTGTGTGTGTATGTTCTCCTGCTATTTGGTGAATCATGTTGGGGGTGAGTTGATTGTGTTGTCTTGGTTTGTCTGTAAGGGCGTAGACTTCCTGTATATTTTTTGTCATATGCACACCCACATATTCACACAAATATGAAAAAGAATTTAATCTACTCTGCTAAAACCTGCAGTTTTTAATTGTTTATAGCCAAATTATTGTGATAATAAAGTTGTTTTGTAGAAAAATTTGACAGTTATGGTTGAAATTGCTGCCGTCTGTGATGCTAGTCTTAATTTTTCAAATTCTACACATTCAGCTTCAAATAGATTTTAATCATAATAGCAACAATCTTTAAGGAATGCAGGTTTGACTAAAATTAGTAGTTTTTTGTTTTTAAAATTTCACAATTTAGTCATTATTTAGACCAAAGCTGCATGTCCTAATAAAGGTATTTAGTATTACTGTCCATCATTGCTAAATTTTACACTGGCAGGTATATATGCAAACTGACTGATAATGTAGTGCTATACTACTACAACTAGCAGTAAAACCTGAAGTTCAAGTTACTCACCTTTCACAGTATTTTATTCCTGTATAAACTGACAAACCGCTATTACGACAAATATTATCAGCTTACTTGCTCTAATATATGACAAAACACCACCTCCTGTAGCTAGTGTTAGCCTCATCACAGTTCTAATACATCATACCTTTACCCAAACCCCATGCCTATAAAAGAAATCCACCAATTAATGAGAGACTGTGTTCGAAAAGAGTAGCAAGATTGAAGCAAGGCAGGAGTGAACGCCAAACCCAGTTGATGTACTGTAGTTTGCGCAAAAAGCTAGAAAATAACTGTCACCTTTTTTACTTAAAAAAATCTTTTTCTTATTAAAATGAGCTTGGGAAAGGAAGAAAACTCACATAAATATGAATTAGATTTATTTATTTTTTTGTCTTTTTTTTTCCATCTTTTTTCCCAACTCTTAATACAATCTTTTATCATAGCAGCACAAAAAGTGGAATGGTTCAACTCTTAAAAAAATATAGTTAGCAAATGGTGTGTGGTAATGGACACACTTTTATTTAAGTCCACTTGAAGGAAATAATTTACAGGGACATAAATATTGTAGAGTTAAATACATATATGAAATCATGGGCCTTTGGCATACAGCAGGTCTTCATAACATTAAGCAGATCCTTCCTTTCTCACAGGTATAAGTAACAGCGCCATCGCCATATATGGCAGGCTGCCTATGATAGCAGACAAAGCACAGTACTTACTTTGCTAGCTGTTTAGCCCTCTTTTTGGGCATCCCAAGCTGATAAAGCCCAACCCATGTGTGTCTCCTAAGCTGCTAAAAATGAAAATAAATAGTCGGCACCTATAGCCTAGTGCTGAGATGGTGTTTAGGAGTGGTTGGTATTAATGGCCTTGGTCAAACACACACAGCACACACACACAGGCATTGATAGGGATGTATCGATTTGTCTAACTGTGTGTTCACCCTCTGATTAACGCAGCCCTCCTGTTTCATTTGGTAAGTGATCACATATATAAATGTTAACCCCTCTCCCCTTCTTCCAACCCCTCATCTACAACCACACACACACACACACACACACGTTCTTACAGGCATGTAAGTGGTGACCTGCTACGCATATTTCCCTGTCACTTCATCAGTCTCTACTCCCTGCTCTGATATACGCTCTAGCATGTGGAGCTCCGTGACTTTAATGCGTGCGTGCGTATGGACGTCTGTGGGTGCAGACACGACTGTCCAGGTTTAATGAGGATGAATGATCGTTGTTTCTGGTCCTGTCCGTCCCCCTCTCACGTCACACACTCACGCCCTACTCGCATGCATCGCTGTCTCACTCAGTCTTTCCACAACTGCACGCAAGTATATAACAGTCTTTGTTTCTGTGTCACTCCCTGCAATAAGGCAGGGGCCTTGGAGTTGTTGTGTTGGCGTATTGTTGCAGAAAGAACCTACATGCTGAGATTGAGTGTGTTCCCTGGCTTACACTGCTTTCAACCTTTCTTTATTTTTGTTGTGTTGATTGTAGGAATATCTGGCCTTGAAGTCCAGGTTGGGGAATAAATGATTGTGCTTCTGCATTCAATAACAGTGTGTCCTCTTTTTCACACTTGTGTCTATTTTTTCTTTCTTTTCTCATAATCCTCCTCCCCCCCCCATCCCTCCTTCCTGCCATATTCTACTCTTCTCTTCCTCTTGCAGAGCGGAGCTGAGTTGGAGTACAACTGGTAGCTGTCCAGCACAACTGCCTGACCCAAGAACAGGACCACTTTTCCACACCAGGTCACATCCATAGTCACCTTTTAATTTCCTCTGGGACTTTTTTATTTTTATTTATTCCCCACACTGAGAGATCAATCAAAGCAAAAATCCTGTTTTTTTAAAACCCTATGTGGAGGACTGCAAAACTGATTTAGTTGGTTCTTTTTGTAGAACAAAACAGGGGGAAAATACAAACAACTACATTGATATCTGAAAGCAGAACTACAAATACAGTATATACTTTAGAGAAGCAAACGGCACAGTTTCTCTTGCCCCTTGTTTTCTTCTTGTGGTGGTCGTTTTGGTTGGGGATTGACACACAGGAGCAGCCCTGCCCTGGATGCTTTGGGGCTTTATGGTGCCTTTCTCAGAACTGAAAGAGAAGAGAGGCCCTCACAGCTCGAAAGTCAGCCAGCCAGGCATTACCAAACCAGCCACTCCTGGATGTTTGTAAGATACTAAAAAGACTAAAGTGGTTTGTTGGCTGCATTTTTTTATGGCATTATTTGTTTTGAAGTGACTTTACCTGCACCTGACTGGCAGCCAATTGACCACACAAGCCTGCGACTCCCACACACCTCAAGCTATGTTGTCCAGTTCAGGCAAGCTTGGTGTTCTGGGCATACTGGTACTCCAACTGGGGCCCAACACTTCACCTGCCCATGCACCTGGTTCGCTGGAGGCAGCCTCACAGAGCTCCACGGTATCCAAAGACTACTGGGTTAATGCCTCAAATTCATCAACTGAGGTTACACACCTGAACACGAGGGGAGAGCTCATGAGAGAACCAAGTCTGTCTGGCTCCTAATTTCAGTTTGGGTCCTCCATACACTTCCAAACTAAAATAGGACCATGGGCTGGTGTGCCTGGCTGCAGATAGGAATTACATGGAGATGGTTTGAACTCAAGTGTGATGACTCTTCTTGCACGTCCCTGCTTACTTTCTCTCTTCCTGTTGCTTAAAGGGTATTATCAAACCATTTATTTCTCACTCTTCCCCTCATAAGAAAAACATAAGCTTTTGAGCCTGCTGTTGAAGAGATAGAAAGATAGAAATTATATTCATATATACAGATATATATTTTGATTTGTTTGTTTCATCTTAATTCCCAACCATGGTGTTCATTGTGCATTGTGGTCTGCGTGTGTGCACGTTTTGTGTAGACAAATTTTAAGACAGAAAAAAACAAGTTTCACATAGCAGCTTTCCAAAGACAGGGTTTGGGGATAAAGTAATTCCAGCCTCACCTTCTTCCCCATTTCTCCTCAACACACACACACACACACACACACACACACACACACACACATCCTGCTTGTGCTACAGCTTTCCTTTTCTATCTTTCAAATATCCTGTGTAAAATAAAAAATGCCTTTTTATTTTGATTGAAAAATCATTTACCTTTTTTTTTATTTCTTTTTTTTAAATGTTTTTGGTGTATATGGCTTTTCAGAGTGCTGTGGTCCTATAACAGATAGGTAAGAAAACAACAAGGGGAGAATAAAATATATCTTGTACAGCAAATTGGGTGAGAAATTGGTTTTTGGTGTTTCACTGTAAGTAAAGGGACTGTTGGGACAAATGAAAAAAGGCCCAGAGCTGTTTTCACACTGTCACTGAAATTGCTGTCCTTCCACAGCTACCTTCATAGACTTTGCCTCAAAGGCTCAGGACAGTTGCTGGGGAAGCCCTGGTTTGACTTTTTTGAATTGACCAGGAGTCCATTTAATTTCTGTCAACCCAAGCATTAAGTGATTGAAACTTCTGAAACTAAGCCTTTTTTTTTAAACAAATATGTGCATAGAAAAAGTGGATACACATAATTTGCATGTGTATTCTGTAGATGCATTTAAAATAGGAAATAAGTATATTCAGAACTGTAATGTACACTTTTTTTGTTTTGTTTATTAAATGGCATATTCATTGTGCTTTCTGAAGTGGTAGTATTGAAAGAGAATAGGCCTAACAGAGTTTGCTGGCTGATTAATGTTATTGTGGTACAGTTTGCTCTTGGTGCCATATGACAAATAGGTACTTGAATGTGTAGTTATTTTGCAGTTGCGTTGTTTTAATAGGATGATTGATTTTTCTTTGTGGTGGAGGGAGTGGGAGGGGTGGGATCTCTATAGATGTGCATGTTTTGGGATTGAGGGAGGAGTGTATTTTGTGGGTGAGATGTATTGGACGGATGGGGATAATGTGGGCATGTTCAGTGTGATGGAACACAATGTTCGAGAGGAACAGTGATGATGACAAAAGAACAAGAGAGAAAAGGGGAACACATGGCTAGGTACTATTTTTCTTTAAATTACTTTTAATCTTGTTATTTTAAGACTCAGTTGGTCAAACCTTTTTTTTTTAACCCCCAAATAGTTGTTTTTGGCATTGTTCCAGAAATTGAATCATTCCCATTGTGGACTTATATTTCATAAATCATACTTTCTGACTTTTTAAATGCTCTTTGGGTGCTTCTATATAGACCTTAGTGCTCCCCTAATACCATATCTGAAGTTTCTTTCCCAAAAATCAGAATTACATCCACTAGAGCCAGTCCCACAATAAGCTTTCCTTAGTATATGCCATTTCTGAGTCTGTAGCTTTTGAGGAGTGGGGGGGTGGCCTTGACCACTTGCCACTTCGCTCGTTTGGAAGCCATGATGTCTCTCTCTCATGAGTGGGCCAAATTCTCTGGGCAAAAGCAGAATGCCCAGAGCTCGGTGTACACCTATCGTCATTTCTAGCCACTGGGGGGCCATAAGCAGGCTGGGGGAAACAAATTCATGTTAAATAACCTCAAAGTGAAATTTTCATGCCATGGGACCTTTTAACATTGTATTTGGTTTCACCACACTGAACACAGTCCTCAGTTTAGGTTTGTTTAAGCTATATCAGACACTGGGCTAGTAGATGAATTAAGGGAGGGAAGGAAGGAGAAACATTTATTTTTCTGAAAGTAATTTTTCATTATTTACACTGATTCCACTGCATGGACTGAATACAAGCAGCACTGCAGCATCACTGTCTCTCTTCAACAGTTATTTAATGACAAAACAAGCTCTA